>OY740793.1:44921043-45118706 GCA_963514005.1 Raja brachyura
TCTCCTCGCCCCCCCCCCCTCCCCGCCGAAGAAGGGTGTCGACCCGAAGCGGCACCTATCGAATTAGCTCTCGAGATGTTGCCTGACCAGCCGAGGTACTCCAGCATTTGGTGTCTTTTTGCGTATTCACATGTATCCACAGTTTCTTGTTTCTACAAAGTGTATGATATACTTATTTGCCAGTATTGGTCAGTGTGTTGGATATGAAAGTTGGGAAATCATGTTGCAGCTTTATAAAACATGATTGGGATATTCTGTGCATTAGTGGATTGGTGAATCTAACACTTTGCCTTTTTCCCAAGGGATTGTAATGTTGGCAGCTTCCAAACCTCTAGACCTTCTCCAGACTTCAAGGAAGCTTGGAAGATTTCAACCAACACTTCCACGAACTAAGGATATAGAACCAAAGAACTGCAGATGCTGGTTTACACCAAGGATAGACACAAAGTAACTCAGCTGGTCATCTCTGGTACAGGTATCTCTGAAAACTGTAACGTCCAGGTTCAGGAACAGCTTATTCCGAGGCAGTCGGCTATTAAACACTACAACTTCTAATAAACTGAACTACATGGACTATTATTGTTATAGTTGCACTATTATTGTTCGTTTTTTGTGTGTACGCATGTGCACGTGCGTATATATATCAGTGTATATATATTTATATATATATATATAAACGCACGTGCACATACGTGCACACAAAAACGAACATTAGTGCAACTATAACAATAATAATTCATGTCGTTCAGAGTATATTTGAATATATATGTATATATATTATCTAAATATATGTGTATTTGTGAGTATGTGTATATATAACTGAACTTTTTTCCTCTCGTTTATTATATTGTTTACAGTGCACTATGTTCACATATTCTGTCGTTGCTAGTAAGAATTTCATTGTTCTAACGGGACATATGCTGAGAGAATGGAGCGGCTGGGCGTGTATACTCTGGAGTTTAGAAGGATGAGAGGGGATCTTATTGAAACATATAAGAGTATTAAGGGTTTGGACACGCTAGAGGCAGGAAACATGTTCCCGATGTTGGGGGAGTCCAGAACCAGGGGCCATTTAGAACGGAGATGAGGAAACTTTTTTCACACAGAGAGTTGGGAGTCTGTGGAATTCTCTGCCTCAGAGGGCGGTGGAGGCCGGTTCTCGGGATACTTTCAAGAGAGAGCTAGACATGGCTCCTAAAGATAGCGGAGTCAGGGGATATGCGGAGAAGGGAGGAACGGGGTACTGATTGTGGATGATCAGCCATGATCACATTCAATGGCGGTGCTAGCTGGAAGGGCCGAATGGCCTAATCCTGTACCTATTGTCTATTGTCTTAAACTCTCGTGACTCTTTTCCCCAGAGATGCTACCTGGCCCGCTGAGTTATTCCAGCACTTTGTGTCTATCTGGTCCACTAACTCAGTTGGATCCGAGGACGCCGGGCACCTGGACCAAGGAGTCTATCAGCCATTGCACACCGCACTGAAGGGATAGCGGGTCGGGCAGCTACTGTGGAGCAAATGGACAGCTGACGGCTTGGATCGGGACCCTTCTTCAGCCCGACCAAAAACATTGCCGACCATTCCTTGTACGTTGGCCCGCTGAGTTCCTCCAGCACTGTGTTTTGCTCAACATTCCACATCTGCAATTCCATGTGTCTCTATCAGCCATTGGGTAGAGGTCTACAATTGCCTCCTGTGGGTTCTTGAATCAATGGGCCTTTATATTATTACCGCAGTGAAGACTAAACTGAGTGTACGGATCCGCGGTCTGCTCACAGGGTCCCGGACGCTGTGAAACTCCTCACCAGTCCCTGAAGGAGTGCGCGCTTGGGCGGGCCAGGCACTTCAGCCGAGCCGTCCTCTTGGGCAACGTCGATGGCCACCAATACGTCCCTTCTTCGCTCGGCCAGGAGTCGCTCGGACACACGCCGGGGTCTAATGGGTCAGGAACACAAACCACGGTTGATGTTTACACAACATCCGATAATAAAGTGTAAACCTCTGCTAATATGGGAGGGTGTGAGGTGTGATCTGAGGGGTTTCCTTCACAAACTCCTCGCCGGCTGCAAACGGGAGCACCAAACCCACCCGCGAACACTGCCCGCGGCTCCCCTCCGTCCTGACGCGGAGATTGCGGGCTGCGTGCATTGTCCTGACACGGGGGGGGGTCCGGCGATGTGGCTTCCTGTACCGGTCTCGCCCAGTGACCCTCTTGTTCTGAGCCGGTGACCACGGTGTTCCCGGCTGGTGACCCCAGTGTGTCAGAGACGGTGGCCCCAATGTCGGGGCAGGCGACCCCAGTGTCCGGTTCGGTGACCCCGGTGGCCGGACAGGTGTGGACGCCGGCTCTCTGGGTACCGCTTTCAAAAGGTCATAAGGCCATAAATGGTGGTCGCTTTCAGGAGGTCATAAGGCCATAAGTGATAGGACTAGAATTAGGCCATTCGGCCCAGGTCTACTCTGCCACTCAATTATGGCTGATCTACCTCTCCCTCCTAACCCCATTCTCCTGCCTTCTGTCCATAACCTCCCACACCTACCTGTACTAATCCAAAATCTCTATCCCTGCCTTAAAAATATCCACTGAGGATATCCAATATCCCCCACAGCCTTTTGTGGCAAATAATTCCACAGATTCACCACCGTCGGACTAAATAATTTCCCCCTCATCTCTCTCCTAAGATAACGTCCTTTAATTCTGAGGCTGTGACCTCCAGTCCTAAGGTCTCCCACTAATGGAAACATCCTCTTCACATCCACTCTATCCAAGCCGTTCACTATTCTGTATGTTTCAATGAAGTGTTCCCCCCCCCCTCGTTCTTCTAAACCCTAGTGTCGCCAAACGCTCATCATAAATTAACCTACTCATTCCTGGGATCATTCTTGTAAACCTCCTCTGGGCCCTCTCCAGGGCCAGCACATCCTTCCTCAGATATGGTGCCCAAAATTGCTCACAATATTCGAAATGCGGACTTACCAGCGCCTTATAGAGCCTTGGCATTATATCCTTGATTCTGTATACAGACCCTCTTGAAATAAATGCTTACATTGAGTTTGCTTTCTTTACTACCGATTCGACGCAGATTAACTTTTTGGGAATCCTGCACCAGCACTCCCAAGTCCCATTGCACTTCCGATTTCTAGATTCTCTCACCATTTAGAAGACAGTCTATGCCTTTAATCCTACAACCAAAATGCATGATTCCGCACTTTATAACACTATATTTCATCTGCCACTTCCCTGCCCACTCTCACAACCTGTCCAAGTCCTTCTGCAGAGTCCCTACTTTCTCTACACTACCTGCGCTTCCATCCATTTTCGTATCATCTGCAAACCTGCCCACTAAACCTTCAATCCCCTCGTCCAAATCATTAATACACAACGTGAAGCGTAGCGGCCCCAACACCAACCGCTGCGGAACTCCGCTAGTCACTGGCAGCCAACCAGAAACATCCCCCTTGATTGCCACTCTTTGCCTTCTGCCATCCAGCTAACCTGCTATCCATGTTTGTACCTACCCTTTGATACCGTGGGCTCTTATCTTCCTTAGCAGCCTCACGTGTGGCACCTTATCAAAGGTGTCCGCTGTCTATCCACCTCTCGCCTCATAATATGGACATCTATCTGTCCCCCTCAGCCCCCTCCGATCCTAAACAGAGGCGGCCCCATGACTGGAACACCCGGTCACTGGCGACATCCCGGTGACTCTCCTCCGCACCCTCTCCAGTACAGCCACATCCTTCCCACAGTCACAACAGTGTACACACAGTGACCCATCTGTGTACATAACGTGTCCATCTGTGTAAGTGTCCATCTGTGTAACAGTGTCTATCTGTGTACACACAGTGTCCATCTGTGTACACACGGTGCCTCCCTCCGAACATTGTTCTCCTTCGCCCCCCCCCCCCCCCCATCTCCCACACTCCCCGTCCTAGAACCAGACTGTCCCTGGCGCTGCCCCACTGCCAGTGACCCGGAGAGACGCCGCTCGGCCAGTGCCGCTCTCCACCTGCGGAGGAAGATCAGATGGCTTCGCTCTTGCAAAATCAAGGAAGATGGAAACGAGCACGGAGTCTCCGGCTACGGGTAACTGGGGTTAGTGTACAGCAGGCAGCATGGACAATAAGGGCCGAAGGGCCGGTTTGAGCACTGGCCGCCTCTCTGACCAGCGGCAAGGGCCGGTTACCGAGGTGATAGACGGCGATGGTGGCGGGGTCAGCGGCCAAGGTCATCCTGGTTCCCACGTAGCCTTCGCTCCGCAGCCGCTCTCCGATCTCCCGGCGGATCTGAGATTCCGGCGCTACCGAAGTTGCCTCCAGTCGGAAATCACAGCGGTACCTGCGGTGATACAGAGGGTCAGATTGCATCTGCGGATTCACCTGGACCAGCGCGCTGACCAGTGATCCCTCAGCTCCTACCTGTCCGTGGTCAGAACGGTCCGGGCCAGCTGCAAGCACAAGACGGAGACATTAGACTTACACGGGCCATTCACACCAGTGTGGGATGGGGAGCCGCACTGTGGGAGGGGCAGTACTCAGGGAGCGCCGCACCATTTTTTTATTTTTAATTATACATATATTTTATTCAAAAATCAAAAATAAACATACAGAGTATTAACACAATCAAAGTCAGCCTACAAACAAACAAACGATCATCAAATTAATATAAGGCCAACTTTATCAACAAAACACTCGACCTGCCGCGGCGACCAGCGTTCACGGAAGGCGCCGTGGACACCGCGAGTCTCCCTCTCCAGGGACCCGTGGGCACGGACGTAGGCCCGGAAAAGGGTCAACCCCGGTGCCAAAACTTGAGGAACTTGAGTGTAGCCAAAACTTGAGGAACAACCCCTTCCAATAGTCGAACAGGGGCTGCAACCTCTCACACAGCATGTACAAATGAAACATAGTGAGTCCGTGAACTGGCTCAAATATCTGTACACGCCACGGCCATGTGCAACACTCTCCACCCCAGGCCCCTGATGTAAAGGGGAGGACTCCCCTATAGAGAGACCTCCACTGAGGACCACTCCCGCCGCCAGGTGGTAACACGGGACGGAAGGCAGGGGCGAGGAAGTACAGAGTGTGCAGGACAAGCCTGTCCAGTTCCCGCCTCACCGCGTCATGGAACCAACAATGCAGCTGGGCATGTCGGACAGGCGGCTCACCCTGGGAGGGGCAGTACTGAGGGAGCCC
Organism: Raja brachyura; assembly: GCA_963514005.1. The sequence continues at coordinate 44,926,242 of OY740793.1, forward strand.
CGCAATGTATGGTGTGCAACAGGACTGGACGTGCCGTGTTTGGACGGAAGGCAGGGCGGGGCGGTATGTGCGCTCCCCAGCCTCACCGACCATTCACAGTGAGGGCAGAGAACGCACGGTCAGTCAGCTCTAACTCACCACTGGAGAGTTCCCTCTGCTCCCTTGGCTGCCCGCGATCCTGAAAAGAACAACATGTCCCGTCACTGATTAGTTTGCAATTGGCTGCTGCGGTAGTTCACCAACAATGCAGCGACTGGACGATATTTCCCATGGTTGTGGCATTCACACCGAGTGGATAAAGGTTGGGACGCGGGCCTGAGGGTGGGGGGGAGGGGGGTTGGAGGCAGGACCTCACACCGCGCTGATCGAGATACGGCGTGCAGGCGAGGGGGCTGGTGTGGTCGGGTCGGGGTTCGGCGTGGACAAGGTGTGCCGAGCGAGGAGCCTGTCCCAGAGCCGTGTGTCTCCGTGGCAGCCGCTGTTAGAAACCTGAAGTTAAAGCGAATACTGGCATTCCCGGCGAGCCAGACAGCGTCTGAGGGGAGACAAACAATGTGGAGACCGTCGACCAAAGGTGGCCACGTCAGACTCTGACGACGGGGCGCTGTGGAGTGGTTTCATCTTTTTTTTTGTCTCGAGGTACAGCATGGAAACAGGCCATTCGGCCCACCGTCTCTGCGCCGACCATCCATTACCCGTTCACACTTGCTCTATGTTATCCCGCTTTCTCGTCTCCATACACACTGGAGACAATTTACAGAGGCCAATACGAACCCACTGGAGTGTGGGAGGAAACCGGAGCACGCAGAGAAAACCCAGGCGGTCACAGAGAAAACGTGCAAACTCCACACAGACAGTGTCTGGGATCAATTCAAGGGCCCTATGGTCAGTTGGGGATGGCGCCTGATCTCGGAGCTGGCGGTGCGCTGGGTTGGAAGAAGGTATTGGGCAGAAGGCAGCGAGGTTGGTTCTTATCGGTGAGCGGACCAGCGCAGTCACCGGGTTTGTGACATCCACGCTGCCGGGCACGGCACCGCCACCGCCACCGGGTGGGCATAGGTGGCGGCGGGGAGCGGCTGCTCGGCAGGGTGCGTGCGGGTGGTCGAGGCGGAGGGAGGCAGGGGCAGTGAGGAGGGGGAGGAGGAGAGATACAGACCCCGTGACATGGAGAATCACCTTCCACATGAAACGCCTCTCCACTGAAATCACCACCGACCCTCCTTAACCATTACCCCGGTCAATACCAGCTCTTCCCTGACCCCCCTGTACACTGTACCCCCTCCCCACTCAACCCACCGCGAACTGACGCTCCCCTCACCAACCCTTGCATCACTCCAGACCCACCTTTGCTTCAACAGCTTCACGTCGAGCAGCACCAGCTTCGGCCGGAAGATGTTGTGCAGCTGCATGGGGCAGAGAGATGGTTAATAACTGCAGGCATCTCCGGCCCAGACCCGCCTCTCCGGCCCCACACCGGCTCACTGCACGCATGGTGCCCTGCGCCCTTTAGCCTGCTCTAACGTGGTCTGGTTATTTACTGTACCCGACTATGTACCGTATCATTCATTGTATGTTTATTCGTGTGTCCATGCGTTGTCGGGGCCAGTAAACTACAGCAAGTAAGGATTTCACTGTCCATGTGACGCTTCAACACTCTCGAACTTCTGACTGAAATGTTCCAGTTCAGTTCTGAGCGTGTTTTTGAAGCGGGGCTGAAACAGCCCGTGTCCCAGGCCGGCCCTGCCTCGCCAGTGAGGTTTATATTTAGTTACTACTGTCGCCTGCACTGAGGTGCAGAGAAAAACGTTGTTTTGCAGGTTACCTGATTAGATCAGATATATTATACATAGGTACAACCAAGTCACACGCGTGTACAATAGGCGGTGCGAAATGGGGAGATAGGGTGCAGCATATAGTTCTCACATGAGTCCTTCTCTTGGAAGTGCGACAACGTTAAGGGTTTGCTGTGGGTTTGGGTGGAAGCCCCGCATTCGGAGCCCAGGGCAGGGTTGGTGACAGAGGGATGCCCACGGCCCGGGCACCCGAGGTACTCACCCAGATTTTGGTGGCAGCGTGCACATGTGCAGCAGCCGGCGATCTATCCGATGAACTCACGATGCTGATCATCGAGGCCCTGAAATAATTCACTGAAAGACCAAACGGGAGACGCTCAGGTTCCGAGAGCAGAGATCAGGGAGACCGCGGTGAAGCGCAGCTCACAACGCGGCCAGTCCCACCCTCAGCCGACAGTTAGTTCTAGCTCGGCGAGTGCACGGGAGGCCACGGTTTGGGTGGGACGAGTGAACGGTGGAGTTGCGGAGCGAGCGGTCTTCGCGGAAGACGGAAAGGTCTGGGGATGAGAAGATGTAACTGGTGATGGGATCACGTTGGAGGTGACGGAAATGTTTGAGGAATATGTATGTGTTGGATACGGAGGCCGATGGAGTGAGAGGTGAAGACTAGGGGAACTCTATCCTTGTTCCGTCGGGGTGGGGGAGGGGGGGAGCAGAACTACAGGACGCGGAGGATACACGAATGAGGGATCCATCTATCACAGAAGGGGGGGGGGGGGGGACCACGTTTACTAAAGTAATACATCTTTGATGTCCTACAATGGGTAGCCTCATCTTAGGAGCACATGCGGCACCAAGTCGCGTCCCTCTCCCCAGGAGCCGTCTGACCAGCTGATTGTTTACAGATTTTATCAAAAAGCACTCTTATTGTGGGATTCTGTTCCTGAGACTTTGTTATCATTCCTGTGTCAGAAGGATTGACGAGTGCACCCTGTGTTTTTGTGCGTCAGCGGAGAAGGAGAATGGGAAGAACTGGAGCCTCCACACCAGTACCGAGTCACACAGCGCCATCTGTGTCAGCTGGAATCAGCTTTCTCAGTCACACTGGGACTGAGATAATGACTTCACAGGTGAGTTCAACAATGGTTCGGTGACCAAACCTGAGAGAAGGCTTGAATTGTTGACTGCATGCGAGAACGTTGGTGATGAGATGGTCTCGTCAACGGATGATGTTGGTGAGGTCCTATCAGACAACGATCGCAAAGAGGTGGGCCTGTTAGAGGAGGTTGGTGACGAAGTCCTATCGGATGACCAGTTCGGCGAGGTGGGCATGTGAGAGGAGGTTGGGGAATGCGTGGTTCCTGCAGATGAAGGTGGCGGTGATGTCGTCCCTTCAGACGTAGTTGGTGCTGAGAACAAACCTAAGACAGCAAAAAAGTCCTGCAGTTCATTATATTATAGTGAAAATACAATGTTATTACTTGCACTTCATAAAATATTTATTGATTATGCCATGAACGTTATACGTGTGTTTGACTATTTAGTGTGTGCGTGTGTGTGTGCGTGTGCGTGTGTGTGTTCCTGTATGCCCCTGTGTGCATGTGTGTGTGTGTGCGTGCGTGTGTGTGTGTTCCTGTATGCCCCTGTGTGCACGTGTGTGTGTGCCTGTATGTCCCGGTGTGCATGTGTGTGTGTGCCAATGGTAGAACTCTGGGGAGCGTTGTAGAGCAGAGGGATCGAGGAGTGCAGGTCCATAGTTCCAAGGTGGTATCACAGGTTAATATGGTAATATAAAGGGGTTTGGCACTTTAGCCTTCATCAGTCAGAATATTTAGTATAGAAGTCGGGAGGACATGTTGCAGTGATATAAGAAGTTGGCGAGGCTACATTTAGAGTATTGCGTTCATCTCCGAGCACCATGTTTTAGGAAATATGTTGTCAAGTTGGAAAGGATACAGAGAAAATTTATGAGGATGTTGCTATGTCTAGATGGTCTGAGCTATAGGGAAAGGTTGAGCAGGCGGAGGCTCTATTTTGGAGCGCAGGAAGACGAGGGGTGATCTTATTGTGGTGTATAAAATCACGAGATGGTAGATCTTGCCCATAGTTGGGGAAACGAGAACCAGAACCAGAACCAGAACTATCTTCGCGAACCAGAGGATATACAGTAGGTTTAAGGTGAATGGGAAATTAGGACTCTGAGGGGTAACATTTTTACACAACGGGTGGCGAGTGTATGGAACCAGCTGTCAGAGGACGTTGTGAAGGCAGGGGCTATCGCAACGTTTAAGAAACAATTAGATAATTGTGAGGTGCTACATCTTGGCAGGACAAATCAAAATAGGACGTACATGGTAAATGGTAGGGAATTGAGGAATGCTGTGGAACAGAGGGATCTAGGAATAACTGTGCATAGTTCCCTGAAGGTGGAATCGCGCGTAGATAGGGTGGTAAAGAAAGCTTTTGGTGTGCTGGCCTTTATAAATCAGAGCATTGAATATAGGAGTAGGGAAGTAATGTTAAAATTGCACAAGGCATTGGTGAGACCAATTCTGGAGTATGGTGTACAATTTTGGTCGCCTAATTATAGGAAGGATGTCAACAAAATAGAGAGAGAACAGAGGAGATTTACTAGAATGTTGCCTGGGTTCCAGCAACTAAGTTACAGAGAAAGGTTGAACAGGTTAGGTCTTTATTCTTTGGAGCGCAGAAGGTTAAGGGGGGACTTGATTGAGGTCTTTAAAATGATGAAAGGGATAGACAGAGTTGACGTGGATAAGCTTTTCCCATTGAGGGTAGGGAAGGTTCAAACAAGAGGGCATGACATGAGAAGTAAGGGACAGAAGTTTAGGGGTAACACGAGGGGGAACTTCTTTACTCAGAGAGTGGTGGCTGTGTGGAATGATCTTCCAGCAGAAGTGGTGGAATCAGGATCGATTTTAACATTTAAAAGTAAAGTGGATAGGTATATGGACGGGAAGGGAATGGAGGGGTATGGTCTGAGTGCAGGTAGATGGGACTAGGGGAAAATAAATGGTCAGCACGGACTGGAAGGGCCGAGATGGCCTGTTTCTGTGCTGTAATTGTTATATGGTTACATGGATAGAGGGATATGGCGCAAACACAGGCAGGTGCAACTGGAGTGAATGGGACATGTCGGTCGGTGTGGCCAAGTTGGGCCGAATGGCCTGTTTCCCTGCTGTATGACTTTATGACTCGCTGCCTGACCCACTAGGTTCCTTCCGCAGTCTGTCTTTAGTTTCGTTTATTATTGTCACGTGTGCCGAGGTACAGTGAGAAGCGTTTTCGTTGTGTGCTATCCAGTCAGCGAAACACCATACATGATTGCAATCAGATCGCCCACCGTGTACAGACAGACACACAAAGCTGGAGTAACTCAGCGGGTCAGACAGCATCTCTGAAGAAAGGGAATAGTTTCCTTTCCTCCAGAGATGTTGTCTGACCCGCTGATTTACTCCAGCTTTTTGTGTTCATCTTTGGTTAAAACCAGCATCTACAGTTCCTTCTTACGCCGTGCACAGACACAAGATAAAGGGAATAACGTTTAGTGCAAGGTAACGTCCATTAAAGTCCGATTAAAGATTGTCCGAGGGAATCCAATGAGATAGATGGGAGATCAGGATCCCTGACTAGTCGGTTCACCCACCAGGCGGGATGAACCATGGACAGTAGTGAGGTTCCCCTCGCCGCCTGTGCCTCCCCCCCCCCCCCCCCCCCCCCTCCACACTCCTCCATTAAACGATAGAGGATCCCCTGGATCCGTGGATGCAGCGGGACGCGCTGGGAGCATGACCAGGGCCGGAACACGATGTGGTGCCTCATGTGAAGCCACACACGGGGCTGTCCCAGACCGAGGTGACCGGACACCCCGATCCTGAACCACAGTCTGCGCCTAACACTCGTTCAGTGCTGGGGATGGCGGCACTGTGGGGAAGGCACAAGAATGGCCCCACGGTATGGACAACCGCAGAGGGTGCAGGGGAGGTTTCTACCTGCGGCTGAGCGTAGTTTGCGGGGAGGGGAGGGGGGGGGGGGGGGTGTTTCCTGGAGAACCGAGGAGGCCGAAAAGTCATATCAGTATATACAGTGAGATAATGACTTCGCAGATGAGTTTAACACTGGTTCGGTGACCAAACCTGAGAGAAGGCTGCACCTGAGAACGTTGGTGATGAGGTGGTCCCGTCAACGGATGATGTTGGTGAGGTCCTATCAGACAACGATCGCAAAGAGGTGGGCCTGTCAGAGGAGGTTGGTGACGAAGTCCTATCAGATGACCAGTTCGGTGACGTGGGCATGTGAGAGGAGGTTGGGGAATGCGTGGTCCCTGCAGATGAAGGTGGCGTTGAGGTCGTCCCATCAGACGCAGTTGGTGCCGTGAACAAACCTAAAAGCAAAACAGTCCTGCAGTTCATTATATTATAGTGAAAATACAATTGTATTATTGCACTTCATAAAGCATTTATTTATTATGCCATGAACGTTATACGTGTGTTTGACTATTGTGTGTGTGCGTGTGTCTGTGTGGGGTCTGTATGTGTGTGTGCCCGTGTGTGTGCCCGTGTGTGCTCCTATGTGTGTGCCTGTGCGTGTGTGTGTGTAGGTGCCTGTATGTGCCTGTGTGCATGTATGTGTGTGCGTGTGCCAATGGTAGGACTCTGGGGAGTGTTGTGGAACAGTCAGAGTATAGGCGGGATGGACCATGAACAGTAGTGAGGTTCCCCTCGCCGCCTGTGCCCCCCCCCCCCCCCCCCTTCCACACTCCTCCATCAAACGATAGTGGATCCCCTGGATCCGTGGGTGCAGCGGGACGCACTGAGAGCATGGCCGGGGCCGGGACACGATGTGGTGCCTCATGTGAAGCCACACGTGGGACTGTCCCAGAACGAGGTGACCGGACGCCCCGATCCTGAACCACAGTCTGCGCCTAACACTCGTTCAGTGCTGTGAATGGCGGCACTGTGGGGGAGGGCACAGGAATGGCCCCACGGTGTGGACAGCTGCGGTGCAACCGCAGAGGGTGCAGGGGAGGTGTCTACCTGCATCTGAGGGGAGATTGCGGGAGGGGGGGGGGGGTGTTTCCTGGAAAACCGAGGAGGCCGAAAGGTCACATCAGTATATATGAATGCAGAGGGGTGGATAGGGTAATGAGACGGGCGATTTTCCCTCGAGATGGGTGACAACAGAGTAAGAGGATGTAAGGAGCAGGTGGAAGGATTAGAGGGAAGAGGAGGGAACAGAATCCCTTCCATGGCCCCTGTGAAGCCGGCGTCTGGAACCCGCTGCCGAAAGGGGGAGATGAAGAAGCCGTGGCTACAGGTAAATAGCACCGGGTGCAGTAAACGCCGGGCGTAATCAGCGCTGGGCGTAACACAGCGCTGCTGCAGGAGACGACACATCTCACTGCCCACGTTCCCTGTTGAGCACAAGGTGCAGCGATTCGTCAGCCGAGGAAGCGCTGGAGCGGGGATCAGTCGTTTCCCATCCACATTTGAACTGACGGCGGGATGATTCATTGGTCATCTGCATAACTGACCAAGTGAGTTCTGGGAACAGACTGACAATGTTGTGGTCTGGAGCCAGTGTTGGGGCAGCAAGTGGAGTATCTGCCCGAGGACCAATGTGGGCTCTGTGCTGCTGGGACAGGTGATCGCCCGTAGGTCTCGGTCTGTGAGGTCATTTCGATGGCCTCTGTATGTATTCTAATTAAAATACGTGTTATGATATATAATGACTCTGTATCAATAGTACTTTGCACAACGACCTTCCTAGGTTCCGCTCTCCGGCCAGGCCCAGATGTTGGTGAAGACTTGGACTGTCTTTCGATGGCTGCGAGCTACTTGCCGCCTCTGAATTATTGACCTGTCCACGCCAGGTGGTCCATATATTCATCTTTGTCCGTGTGAACTCTGGGCAATGACACGGTTGCTCAGGGAACCCTTATTCAGGCGGTAGTCCAGTTATCTCCATTGGGCAGATCTAGAGGCTGGATTGCCTGGACTAATGGGAATGTAATGGTACCAGCACCCCAGCCAGGGTCAGTACATGGTCTCACTACCAATGTTGACTAATAATTTACTCCAAGTTCGAGGTGTCCCTCCCACTCGCCCACACTCTCCCATCTCAGGGGACTGCCTGTCCCCAGCCGATCCTCCTCACGAGGTGAGACTTCACGTCTAAGGAAATTAACTTCTCCCATCTGCAATAACTCCCTGACCCAGAAATAAGAAGGGTCTAGACGCGAAACGTCACCCACTCCTTCTCTCCAGAGATGCTGCTTGTTCAGCTGAGTTACTCTAGCATTTTGTGTCTATTCACGAAATGACAGTGTTCCTTGAAACATCGCCATCTTGTTTAAAAGATTTGAGGACTATCGCTCCCAGGTTCGATCCCTGTACCCGGATTCCTGGGCTATCTGGACGTTTAATGCGCACCGTTCGACTCCGGAATTGTTTTATCTAAGAAGGAATTGCAGATGCTCGAAAATCGAAGGAAGACAAAAGTGCTGGAGAAACTCCGCGGGTGTAGCAGCATCTATGGAGCGAAGGAAATAGGCAACGTTTCGGGTCGAAACCCTTCTTCAGACTGATGTAGGGTGGGGGAATTGTTGTGTTGAGAATGTACGCCGTGAGCAGTTTTGTTTTGGCCAGTCTCACAATGGAGGTTATCAGGTTAGAGTGATTATCAATGGCCACCTGCAGAGATTGCCCGTTGTGGGATAATGGCTTGCTCCAGCTCACTGCAAGCTCCGGAAGAGTTCGTTCCCACTGCGCCAACTACGCGTAGCTTCAAACAACCGGTGGCCACGTCAACCCAGATACAGGTGGACATGTAAAGATAAGAAAGATCTTCCACACATAGGAAAACTCAAACCAACCCTAGCATAGAGGTAACTGGAGCCTCGATTTACATGTGAGAGGAGACGGGTGCGAGGTGTTTGGAGCAACTAGATTCAAAGAGGAAACAACAAAGCCTTTCAATGACACAGCCATGGACAACAGCTCCTGATCGACACTCAGATATTCTTCCTCCCTGTGGATTATGCCGCCATTAAAGAGGGAAGGGTGGTGGACATTGTATTTATGGTCTGCTGTGGTGCTTTAGACAAGGTTAGGCTGGTCAGTAAGGTTAGATCTCATGGGATCCAAGGCTGGCGCCGACTTGGTGGAAGGAGTCAGAGTGTGACGGTGCAGGGAGGGTATTCTGATGGAAGATCCGCGACCAGTGGTTGAGGCAGAGATCTGTGTTGGACCCACTGTTGTTTATTATTTATATTGATAATTTGGACAGCAGTGTATCGAACATTGTTAGTACATTTGCTGGAGTCCATATATACAACGGTTCCATACAACCATATATACCTCCACCACCCACCCCCCCATCCACACACGACCCTCCCTCCCGCCACCTCCCCCGCCAACACCACTCTCCCTCCCCACCCTTCCACCCGACACCTGGCATCTCCTCCCTCCACGATCACCGCGTTACATCCCGCCTGCTCGCTCCGCACCCTCCTCGCTGTGGCTACACATCCCCGGTCCCCACCCTTGGACTCACCGCAGCGTAGCGTCGGGTCGGGCCGCAGGGTGCCGGGGCTGAAGCTGAGGTAGTGGTCGGACCAGGTGAGGACGTTGCCGGGGGAGCAGTCTGGCGCGGCGAGCTCGGCGGCGGTGCGGGCGCGGTCCCAGAGCCGCAGCAGGTACAGTTGTCCGAGGAAACTCCAGGACACGTCAAAGCCGGGCTGCGTGGCGTTGGCGGCCCAGAGCTGGCGGCGACCGAGGGCGAGGGAGCCGCCGGCTTGGACGCCGCGGGCGGGAGGCCGGGCCTCGGCGACCCGCGACTGGTTGAGATAGAGGACGAGCAGGCCGGCCGCCGAGTCCCAGCTGAAGCAGACGCTGTGCCAGGCGCGGAGCCCCAGGCGGACCGGCAGCTCGGTAGTCGTGCCCGACAGCCAAACCCGCAGCCCGTCGCCCTGGCGGCCCAGGCCCAGCTCCAGGGAGCTGCCCGCCGCCGGCAGCTGGTAGCTGAAGGCCGCCCACTTGCTCAGGTGGTGCGTCTGGTAGATGTCCAGGCAGGCGGTGAGGTTGCTCAGCGCCGGCAGCCGTACCCCGTCCCGCAGCTTCCCGCTCCTCGAAAGCACGTCGAACCTGGCCTTCTGCCCCCGGAGAGACGGGCCTGTGGAGAGGGCAGCCGATACCCGGTCATCGCCACCCCAGGCCCCGGGTTACCCCCACTCAGCCCCGAACTATCCCCGCTCTACCACCCACACACATCCCGGCTCACCCCCACCCCTGTCCCTGGTCACATCACACCAGGCCTAAGAGAGACAGGCCTGTGGTCAGGGCGGTCAGTACCCGGTCACCCCCGTCCCCACCCCAAGGGTTATCCCTCTCTTCCAACCCCACAGAGACAGCGCCACAGGACAGGGCTCCGTCACGCATCCGACCACCGGCCTGTGTTTCTTCTCTTACCCACACAACCCCCCAAGATCCCCAACACCCCTCTCCTTTGCGGTTCAGTCCACCCACCGGCTGGCTTCCCCCTCCTCTGCCCCATCTGCTTCTTGCTCCATCTGCCCTTCACCCTGCTGGGCACCAGATGTTGCCAGTAGAGGTGCTCTGCCAGATGTGGCACTGCCAGTGGAGGACAATCGTCAGAGGAGCTCTGCCAGGGACGGATGCCAGTGGTGCGGTGGGGGCAGCGCCAGTGGAGGGGCACCTCTGTGGGCACTGCTGGGTATGGGCACTGTCAGATGCATTGCCAGTGCAGGGGTTATGCCAGAGGAAGGGGATTACTGGGGAGGGGCACTGCCAGATGGATCCTACTACCAATGGAGGGAGCTCCACTTTGTGATGGGATCATTGCACCACACAGCTCTCTCACCAGCACCCCCCCCCCCGACCCCCCCCCCCCGACCCCCCCCCCCGTGCATAAATACAGAGCATCCCAAACCGATGCAACACACTTGTTCTCCATCCTGAAAGTAATACATTGATTGCTACCTGCTAGCGATGGATGTGTGTGGATCAAGATGAGAATTCCAAAGATCAGATGCCAACGGAATGAGTGGTGAGTACGAAACATTTCTGGTTGTTCGCCGGCCAGGAGACGCTGTTGTCAGGGAGTGAAATGTTAAACTATAGTGAAACAATGTGGCGCTCATTCAGTGCCACCCCTCCTACAGCGCGGCGCTCCCGCAGTACTGCTCCCCCCCCCCCCCCCCCCCCCCACCACACACACACACACACACACACACTCACAGTGCGGCGCGCCCTGTTCTGTAAACTATTGATCTTTGCTGCCCTAACATTGGTTATAACCGGTTCAGATCACTCGGCCTAACATTCACTCACCAGATGTGCCGTGGTATCTGGGATGTTCACTGCCACTGGCCGCAGGTCTGAAGGCGATGGGATCTCAGCTCCTCTGAGCCATTCCCTACAAATCCATTCGTCTTAAAGCCGTGTGGTGTGTCCCCGGCTGTTCGCGGCTAGATTGGTATATTGTAGCGTATGTAAATATTACAAGGTTGCCTTGGATCCCCGCACAGCGCGGAACAAACGTCTCATAAAATATCCCAATGTCTACATTTGTTTTTCATAAAACTGCACACATCTGTAAACATAACTGTATCACCATAATTCTGTTTCAACGTTCTGAAATATACATCTCATACTCTTGCAGATCAGGTACATTGGAATATATGTAACAATTGTGCCTCTAGTTTAGTTTAGACTAAAGATAGTACTTCGGCCCATCAGGTCAGCACCGGAAACAACCATTTACCACTATTTTTATATTTACCAAGCAATTAACGCAAAACCTATACGTCTTTGGAGCGTGAGAGAAAACGTACAAACTCCGCACAGACAGCACCCGGAGTCTGGGTCGAACCCGGGTCGAGGCGCTTGCATTCGCGGCAGCAGCTCTACCGCTGCGGCACCGTGGCCGCCCTACTTTCTTCAATGTTTAAAGGGATTCAGCATCGCACCAAATATTCTAACAAACTTTGACAGATGCTCTATAGAAAGTATGCTGACCGGTTGCATCATGGCTGGGTGCGGCATTTTTAACGCCCAGGAACGCAGGAGGAGGGAGAGGTCACAGCCTTCCCTACCATAAAAAGCATCTACACCAGGCGCCTCCTCAAGAATTCAGCATCTATCATCAAGGATCCCCACCATGCCCTCTCCTCACTGCTACCGTCGGACAGGAGGTACAGTAGCCTGAAATCCCACACCATCAGGTTCAGGAACAGCTACTTTCCTACAACCACCAGGAAATCTCCAGAACCGGACAATATTTCCCCCTCTACTCTCAAGCTCCGTGTATAACAACCGGCCCCAGTCTACACAGACATTTCAATCGGTTCCTGCAAAACTGCCCTGTCCCTGCTGCTTCAAAGTCTCCATTATTGTTCACGGACCCAAAAAGGCCAAGGATTACTGGTCTTAATGACTACAGGCCTGTCGCACTGACCTCTGTAATCAAGAAGACCATTGAAAGATGAGCTGGTCCACCTAAAAAATATCACAAACCGCCTGCTGGACCCCCTTCAGTTTGCATTCCGGGCAAATAGATCAGTGGATGACACAGTCAACCTAGGCCTGCACTTCATCCTCCAGCACCTAGACCGCCACGGGACCTATGCAAGGATTTTGTTTGTGGATTTTAGCTCTGCATTCAACACCATTGTGCCAGAGCTACTACACTCCAAACTTTCCCAGTTGACGGTGCCTGAACCCCTCTGTTAGTGGATCACCAACTTCCTGACAGACAGGAAGCAGCATGTGAGGCTGGGAAAGCACATCTCGGACCCGCTGACCTACAGCATAGGAGAACCGCAAGGCTGTATACTCACCCTGTCATTTACTCTCTCTACACCAACAACTGCACCTCCATAGACTCCTCAATCAAGCTTCTCAAGTTTTCAGATGACACAACCCTGCCTACAGACAGGAAGTGACACTGCAACAACCTGGAGCTCAGTGCTCTTAAGACAATGGAATTAATTGGGGGGAAGGGAGGCTCCCCCTCTCTTCCCCCCACTCATCATCAACAACCTCACAGTCATATCTGTGGAGTCATTTAAGTTCCTTGGAGCCATCATCTCCAGGGACCTTAAATGGGAGGCCACCATCGACTCCACAGTCAACAAGGTCCAACAGAGGATGTACTTCCTGCGGCAGCTGAGAAAACACTATTTGCCACAGGCAATGATGGTTCCATTTTTACGGCCATCTTCGAGCCTGTCCTCACCTTCTCCATCATGGTCTGGTTTGGCTCAGCCACCAAGCATGACATCCGGAGGCTGCGGCGCATCATTTGATCAGCCAAGAAGGTTGTTGGCTGCAACCTTCCCCCCCATTGGTTCACCTTCAACCTTCCCTCCATTCAGTGCACGGTACACTGCAAGGGCAGGAAGCATGCGGGTAAGATCATCTCTGACCCCTCTCACCCTGGTCACAAATTATTTGAAGCACTTCCCCCTGGAAGGCGACTCGGGGCTGTCAAAGCTGTCACAACCAGACATAAAAACAGCTGTTTTCCACGAGCAGTACCTCTACTCAACAACGAAAAATCTGTAGCCTCCCTTTGCTCTGGTATTTTATTTAATTCTTCGCATGATTAAATTATGATGTTTCATTTTTAATTGTCTACTGCATATCGTGTTGTTACTTGCAAGCAAAGCACCAAGACCAATTCCTTGTATGTATACATACTTGGCTAATAGAATTTATTCAATTAAATTCAATTCGACTCTTGAACCAACCTTCACCACCCTAATTCCATCATGGCAATGGAACACTGTTGATCACCTAAAAACACACAAAGTATGGAGTAACTTAGCAGGGAAGGCAACATCTCTGGAGAACATGTATAAGTGACATTTGGGGTTGAGACCCTTCTGTGGACCACCTCTTGTACTATCATGGACATCTGATTGTGTTTTGCACTAATATCTTGTTTTTGTTTTGCTCAATATTATTTCCTTTAACTGTCCTGGGGGGGGGGGGGGGGGGTGGAGGCCAAGTCAGTGGATATTTTTAAGACAGGGATAGATATATTCTTGATTAGTACAGATGTAAGAGGTAATGGGGATAAGGCAGGAGAATGGGTTTAGGAGGGAGAGATACATCAGTCATGATTGAATGGTGGAGTAGACTCGATGGGCCGAAGGGCCAAATTCTGCTCCTTGTAAAAAGACTGCAGATCAAGAAATCCCGATCAAAATACTACCTGAGAAACTCAGCGAATTCTGTGGAGGTAATGGGCAGACGAGGTGAGAGGAAGGGATGGTGCAGAGCTGGCGTTTGTTTCTATCTGCTTGTCTCAGTGTGTCTGTGTGCACGCATGCCCCCAATGAACTGCATCTTACCATCTCCTGGTGATCTACCAATGAAAAGCAACGGCAAGGAAACCAGCAGTGAATTGGGTTCCAAAGAGGGAAGCATGGTTTTGCAGTTAACATTTATAATTGCATTTTCCAAGCCATTTTATTTATGTTTCCATCAATGTTAAGGATAAAGGGACGTGAACACCTTCCAACCTGCACCCATGCATATAACCTATTATAAGAACACAAGAACAAGTCAATGATTTGACCCTTTCAGTGTGATCTATTCTGGGAGTCATGGAGTCGTACAGCACAGAAACAAGCCCTTTGGCCCATTATCTCCATGCTGCCCATTGGAGCCATGTATACTAATCCCACTTACCAGCACTGGGTCTAAAGCCGTACTTTATAGTCATTCCATTGCTTGTCCATGTCCTTCTTAAACATGGTGAAAGTTGTTACCTCTCCCACCCCTTAGTCAGTGTGCCCCAGATTGTCACCACTCTCATATCTCATTCAAAAATCTTACCACGCACCCCAAAGCCATGTGTAGGAAGGAACTACAGGTGCTGGTTTACACCAAAGATAGACACCGCATGTTGGACCCCAAACTTCACCCATTCCTTCTCTCCAAAGGTGCTGCCTGTCCCGCTGAGTTACTCCTGTATTTTGTGTCTATCTTCACCCTAAAGCTGGAGAAAGTCTGGTGGAGGTGGTTAATGCTTAAAACCATATGAACGGGTGATGAGGGAATCGTGTGCTGAGTGCAGAAGCTGATGGGGTGACAGAGGGGACTGTCTCTCTCTGTGTGATCTGTCTGAGGATGGGGGCAAATATTTAGGAAATGGAAGGACCGTGTGATGACCACCACATCAGGTGCTGCAGAGGGGAGCCGTCCACTGGAGGGAGGAAATGTCAGCTGCTCAGTATCACATTCCCGAAGGCAATTAGACGGGAACAATAAACGCTGGCCGTGACAGTGATGCTCAGCCCCAGAGACATGAATAAACACAGGAGCAAGAACATCCTACAAATATTTAATTTCTTTCACAATAAAGGTTCATGTAAACAGCAGCAAATTGGATTCTGTGGCATGTGCCGGAGTTGGCCGTGTTTATGGCAACAGGGTGCAGTAACTATGGAGAGATGTATGTCAGATGTTACCTTTCAGTACCTGGGTTCAGCGACCTCTCGGGGTATGTGGTCAGCTGACTGCATCTCACAGCTTCTGCTTTTATTGAAAATTGGGAACTGTCAATGCTGGTTTACAAAAGAGATACATAGTGCTGGTTTAACTCAGCAGGTCAGGCAGCATCTATGGAGAACATGTATAGACGAATTTTCGAGTCGGTTACCTTGTTCAGACATTGTGGCGGTGGGGGTAGAAAAGCTGGACTAGAAAGCTTTTTCTCTTGCCCACTTCCCCTTCCAGCTTTCCCAGTCCCACCACAGTCAGTCCGAAGGTATAGGAGCAGGGAGGTTCTACTGCAGTTGTACAGGGTTTTGGTGAGGCCACACCTGGAGTATTGCATACAGTTTTGGTCTCCAAATCTGAGGAAAGACATCCTTGCCATAGAGGGGGTACAGAGAAGATTCACCAGACTGATTCCTGGGATGTCAGGACTTTCATATGAGGAAAGATTGGATAGACTCGGCTTGTACTCGCTGGAATTTAGAAGATTGTGGGGGGATCTTATAGAAACTTACAAAATTCTTAAGGGGTTGGACAAGCTAGATGCTGGAAGATTGTTCCCGATGTTGGGGGAGTCCAGAACAAGGGGTCACAGTCTAAGGATAAGGGGGAATTCCTTTAGGACCGAGATGAGGAAAACATTCTTTACGCAGAGAGTGGTGAGTCTCTGGAATTCTCTGCCACAGAAGGTAGTTGAGGCCAGTTCATTGGCTATATTTAAGAGGGCGTTAGATGCGGCACTTGTGGCTAAAGGGATCAGGGGGTATGGAGAGAAGGCAGGTACGGGATACTGAGTTGGATGATCAGCCATGATCGCATTGAATGGCGGTGCAGGCTCGAAGGGCCGAATGGCCTACTCCTGCACCTATTTTTCTATGTTTCTATGTTTCTATGAAGAAGATCCCGGACCTGAAACGTCGCCTATCCATCCATGTTCTCCTGGGATGTTGCCTGACTCGCGGAGATAATCGTGCACTTTGTGCCTTTTTAAAAATTAAAACTGACTTGTGAAGTTCGCATTACATTTTCACCACTCCTCTTGTGCGAATGTTCCTCAATGTCACAACTGAAACCGACGTTCTAAATCAAAGACAATGCCCAGGATTCAGACTCACCGATCCTGATCAGTGGCAACCCACGTCAGTGAGTTCCCTCAACGTGTAACCTAGACTGTTGCCAGAGTTGTAACGGAGGTTTCAAACTTTAACAGGCAGAGAGTGGTGGTGGTGGTGGGGGGGGGGGGGGGGGGGGGGGGTAGATAAGGGTCGTGAATTTTACGAGACAAGGACAAGGTGATATTGATAATCATAAGCAGAGTATGTTGGAAGAGGACAGGAATGGTGCGATGGCCATTAATGACCAAATTAGGGAGAATGGGGAAATGTTCTAGGCTGTTTATCTATATAATGGCCGTTGAAATAGTGCCTGAATGAAACATTCACAAACAGGGCAGCTGAACTAAAGGCAAAAAATGCGAAATAGGTGCTGTCTAGACGGAGTTTGTACGTTCTCCCTGTGACCGCGTGGGGTTTCTCTGGGTTCTCCGTTTCCTCTCACATTCCAAAGACGTACAGGCTTGTAGATTAATTAGCTTCTGTAAAAGTGTTAATTGTCCCTAGTGTGTAGGAAAGTGCTAGTGGTCGCTCGTCAACGCTGACTCGGGGGGCCGAATGGCCTGTTTCCGTGCTGTATCTCCAAAGTCTAATATTCTAGGATAATTGATACTTCGGAAGGACAGGCAGAATGGAAAAGGACAGCACCGAGGCAGGGAGGGCTGATGGTGGCACAGGAGATCAGGAAGTGGAGTCGGTTTGCGTGGCTGGAGGGATGGCAGAAACCTGGTGGGGGTAGTCCGCATTACTTAGGAATAGTGGCCACGGTTCTGGACCCATCACTAGAAAATAACGGTGCTTTGTAACAAGGACTGTCATGTTCATGTGGACTGGGAAGATCAAATTGTCTGAGCTAATCTTGAGAATGAGTTAATGGACCATGAAGTCATCTCAACTATTATGCTTATGGAATATCACCAAAAAATTGTCATGGTCCAACAATATGGACCCTATGGCCAGAAAGCACACCACACCACTACTTCCTCAAATATGAAGGAAATTTGATTTCTCTCTTACCAACTTCTACTGATGCACAGTGGAAAGCATCTTATCAGGATTTTCTCCACTCTTTCATTGGGCAGAAGGTATAAATGCATGCCAGATTTCGAAACAGTTTCTACCCTGCTATTATCAGACTACTAAGTGGACCTCTCATAAGCTAAGGGTGTCATCCTCATCTCCCATTCGACCTCCAATCCAGGCAACATCTTGTGAATTTTCTCTGCACCCTTATTGCTTAATCACATATTTCCTGCCGTGTGGTGACCAGAATGCAACACAATACTCCAAGTGCAGTCTGACCAATGTTTTGCACAACTATAATGTGATGTACCAGCAATTGTATTCAGTGCCTTGGTCGAAGAAGGCATGCATGCTATGTGGCTCCATTTCCACTTTCAGGAATTATGTACTTGCACCCCTGTTCCACCCTGGTAATTTCTTCTTCTCTCCACTCCGATCAGGCAAAAGATACAGAAGCTTCAAAGCGCACACCAGACTCAGGAGCTGCTTCTTCTCCTGTGTTATCAGGCTTCTGAACAGTCCTTCCATAAATGAGAGTACTGTTCAAATCACCTGTACCCCATTGTGGACATTGGACATTGTCTATGGAATGGAAGCGCTACAATGCTGAGAACTATATTCTGCACTCCGTATCTTCCTCTTTGCTCTATCTATTGTACTTGAGTTTGGCTAGATTTTATTTATGTATAGTATTATCTGATCTGATTGGATAGTATGTGAAACAAAGGTTTTCACTGTACCTCGGTACATGTGACAATTTTAAACCTAAACTTTCCATATGGCAGCACTATGCACTTTTCTGAGTTAAATTCCATTTGCCATTCTCTCCCCACTTTCCCAGTTGCAACCTCAGACATCAGGAACAATGCAATTGCTCAGAACAGTGCATAGTGCATCCAATGTAGACAGGTTATTTCCGATCTGGTCATGTGTAATGAGGCAGGAATATTTTGTAGACAGAACAATTAACTTAAAATGAAGTAATTACACATCCGGTTGTCGAGTATAAAGTTCAGTCTCAGACAAGATTCTTAATCTTAACTAAAGGCAATTATATACGCATGGCTCCTGTGGTTAAAGTGGATCAGGAAATTAAGTAATAAAGTAATAATCAGAATTACAACCAGGCCGTAACTGGAATATTGTATTAAATTATGGTTAGCTTATTTTAAGTGTATCAAAGTCCAAGAGAGGATGCAGAAAGGACTTGGTAGAATGGTTCAATGGATGAGGGATTTCCGTGACAAATCCCTTCGCATCACTGTTCACAATGTGACATTGGAGTATTATATTCTGTTCTTCATTGCAGTGTACTTTGAATACATGAAGGCTGAGCTGTGAACCGTTTGATCGACCACTCCTTACCGCCTATCACCATAGACCAGACATAGTCACTCCTACTTCCTGTGCCCTACCCATCAACCAACTTTAAATCCATGCCAGTATATTAACACCAAATCTAGAAAATGCTGGAAGCACATAGCAGGTCAGGCAGCATCAGTGGAAGAGAAACATTTAATGCTTGAGGTCCAAAACTCTACATTAGAACTGGAAAAGAGAGAAACAAATTAGCTTAGGGTTTTGGTATTGGTTTATTATTGTTACATGTACCAAGATACAGTGAGCAGCTTCACATGCTGACCAATCAAATCATACTATACATGGTACAATCGAGCCATGCATAAGTACAACAGGTATTGCAAGGAAAAAAATACCAGATGCAGAATGTTATGTTATAATGTCCAGTTACAGAGAGAGAGCAGATAAAAAAAGTGTAAGGGCGGCAACGTGTAGGTTGAAAGAACAAGACTACACCCTAGCTTATGGGAGGACCATTCAGTAGTATGTGTTTTCAAGATGGAAAGGGGGATGGGGCTGGATTACCCCGATAGGATGCGGTTTGATGAACTAATGTGGCAGTTAAGGAGCAGTTAAGATCAGAATAAGCTTCTTTGTCAGTTTAACTTGTTGCTAATGTAAGACTGTGGGGCACTATATGACTAAGGCCACTCTATATATAAACAAGTAACTGAGCAAAAATGATGACACAAGGAACTGAAGATGCTAGTTTACCAAAAAAGGACATAACGTGTTGGAGTAACTCAATGGGTCAGGCTGCATCACTGGAGAACATTGATAGATTCGGGTCGCGAAGCTTATTTAAACTGATGAGTATGTTAAATTGTCCTGACCCGAATCTTCACCTATCCATGTTCTCCAGAGATGCTGCCTGACCCACTGAGTTACCCCAGCACTGTGTGTCTTTGTTTGGGAACCAAAATGATCATCAGCAAACGCAGCCAGTCCTGATACAGTCAGAGAGTGAATTACTTAAAGTTTGTAAACTTGATATCTTGGAACATGCCTAGATCGTGGATGTGATGAGGTTCACGTGCTTGCCTTTGGGACTCAGTGTAACAGTGCTTTGGGTCTCCTCTGTAACAGTGCTTTGGGTCTCAGTTTAACCGTGCCGGAGGCCACAGACCAAAGAACTCACCCATTTGGCGTTGAGTTTGCGCAGTGTCGATGAGACTAGATTGTGATGGAGTACAATGGATTGGAAGAATGAATGACTGCTTCAGCTGGAAAGAGTTCTCATCCATCGCTGGTGGGAAGAGGAAAGGAAAGGTGTTGTACTATTGTTGCATGGAATAGCATCATATGACAGGGAGTACAGTCATAATCATACAACACGGAAACAAATCCTTTGGCCCAACACATCCATTCCAACAAAGATGAATACTGAATAGGTGTTATGTTGAAATGCATGTAGCATACGGAACAAAGTGGATGAGCTTATAGCTCAGTTAGAACTTGGAAGGTAGGACATCGTGGCTGAGAGAGGATCTGAGCTGGGAGCTGAATATCCAGGGATCAGCCATGATTGAATGGCGGAATAGACTTGATGGGCCGAATGGCCTAATTTGCTCCTGGAACATGAACATGTTTACCTAGTCTAATCGTATTTGTCTGTATTCCTCTAAACCTTTCATATCTATGTAACTGTCGAAATGTCCTTTTAAGCATTGTAATTGTACCTTCCTCTGACAGCTAGTTACATACATCCACCACCCTCCGACTGAAAAAGTTGCCCCCTCCCTCGTCCCTTTTGAAGCTTTGCCCTCTCGCCTCTCGCTTTGGAACCCAGGCCCCTCCCACTCCCACAGGCCCCTCCCCTCCCCTCCTCAGGCCCCTCCCCCGCGGCTTCAGAGCCCGCGCATGCGTGGACCGGTCAGTGACAAGATGGCGGAGGGCGCGACGTCGCTGAGGGAGTTGCGGGCCCAGTACGGTGAGAGGATGTGGCGCCGGCTCGCCGGTCCCCCCCCCCCCTTCTTCACTACCTTCCCAACCGGGTCTATTCTAGCAGAGCAGCCGCTGCCGGGGGTCGGAACGGGGAGGAGAGGGATGAGTGAAATGTGTCAGATTGATGGAGGGTGAACAGAGGGATGGGAGGTGAGGGCCGGAGGCGAGGGGGGCAGGGAGGTGGGGCCCTCATGGGGCAGGGAGGGGGTGAAGAGGGAGGGTGGTGAGGGCCAGGGAGAGTGGTGAGGGCCGGGGGTCAGTGGGGTTGAGGGAGGGGAGGTGAGGGAGGTGAGTTCGCCGGGTGGGTAGGGTAGGGTTGAGGAAGAGAGGTGAATACTGGGTGATGCGATGTTGAGGGGAAGGGTTAAGGGTAGAAGAGGAGGGGGTGGGTGGGGTTGATGGATGGGGAGAGTGGTGAGCGCTGGATAGGATTGAGTGGGTGGATATGAAGAGGGGTGAAGGGAGGGATTGTTGTAGGAAGGGCTGGTGTAGGAGAAGGTGAGTGTACGATGTGGAGGGAAGCATGGAATGGGGGTTATGCTGAGGCATTTGTGCAGAAGGGTGTGCTGAGGGCTTATTGATGGGGATAAGGGGCTTGAGGGTGATGGAGTTTAAGCAGATGCCTGGCTTGTGGTTGAATGCTGCACTTTTCAACTGGTCTTCATTCCTCTTGGAATATGATTGGATTTGCTAGAAACAGGTAGAGTTGCAGTGTTGTGTCAAACTGGATTAATTGGAATTATCTGGCTTGCATCTGTAATTATCTATTAGAAATTGTAAGGTTGATGTTTTCCTAGTTTCTTTAAATGATTGCTCCCATTCTGAAAGTGAATTGGATGCTCCAATGGCTTGATTTTTTCAGTGATGTAAAAGATGGTGAGAGCTAACCTTGATGTCATAAGAAGCTTCGGATAAATTCTAAACTTGTTGCTTACAGTCATGAGAACCTGGTCTTTGCACAGGTTTTAAATATTTCATGGTTGTACTGTGCTAGTTTATAGTCTGAGCTGATGATCATGGACGTGAGTGTAAAACACTATTGTACTGGCATGGAAACTTGCATCTCACCTGTTATTGGAAAGGAAATAAATTAGGATTCTGTAATCTTGGGCAAATGCATTAGCCACTGCCATAGAGCACATTTGCAAAATAATAATAATAATTCAAGAAATGAAAGTGCATTGTAGCCTCAATCAAGACTCACGAAATATTTTATTTAAATCTTACAGCTGAGATATTTCAGGTAAATATATACCATGCATTAGCTGCACTTTAGCATACAACAGCAATGCTTGCTGTAGGTCACTTAAATATGCACCCAAATGTTTATTAATTGTATTAATTTCACATAAACCAACTAGTATTTATATATGTCATGAGTAATGTAGAGAATACTTGTCATTCAAATAAATGTTTGGAAAAAGTATTTCTCTCTTGTCCTTCATGTCATTGTAAGGATGTTCTGGAGGTCTTTAAGTGCTGCTGTATTGTAGGAAATGCTGCAGTCAAGTTGAGTGAGGGGAAAAAAAAATCCAATCTGATCCAAAGGGACTAACTCCCTGCTGTCCTCTGAACTCCCTGCTGTGATGGTATTTTGTATGTCCGTGAGAGAGCAGTCCTGATTTATCATCCACTGAAGGGCAGCGTGTCCAACATTGCAGTCACACCTCTACACTTCAGTCCTGCAATTTGAATTTCATTCCATACTTCCTAGTTTACCCATTGAGCTGTTGTTGATATTAAAGTTTCAGGCGATGTTAAAGTTTTCAGTTTCGAATTGTACATTAACCATTGTCCTTATAATTTCTACTAACTTGGTGATGCCCCTGTTTGTAGGAGTGTTACTATTATGCAAAAGAATGCTCATACATTAATATATTCAAGTTTATTGGAAATATTAAAGTATTCATAATAAAGACAAAGACTAACCAGGAATCAATTCCACAATTTTCCACCACCCCTTGTCTCTTCCATCCCCTTTCTTGTTCACTGTCATAATTCTTAAAGTCACTCTAGTTCAGCATCTTCCTTTCCCAATGTGTCTTGACTCGCTCACTAACAGCCCCCTTTCACCGTTATACACATTTATCTAGCTAATGTACACCCTTGGTCCCTGTTTCAGCTCCTATCTGATACATTTAAGAAGCTACCAGGAACAGCTGCAAATCGTTTGTCCTTTGTTGCAGTTGGCTGCCATTCAGTAGGATTAATCTGTTCCATTTTCCTGTCTAGTTTCCAGTATAATTCCCTGCTTTACTAAGTGTAAGAGTAAAATTGTGCATTGCTATAGTTGGTACAGCAGTGCCACATGATACGAATGGCTGTTGATAACAGGTGCCATTGAGGAAATAAGCACGTGTAACAGTCTGGGGGTGTTCTATCAGAATAGTTTAGCAAAATGTGTCAGAATCGGTAGACTGGCAGACAAAATGCAGAGCTGTGAAGTGATGCACTTGGGCAGAGGGAGTGATGAGAGAGAAGACAGACTAGATGACTTTATCCTAAAGGTAAACCAGCTCATGATGGGTTTGGTTAGGATTAAGGATAGCAATATACAAGAAGCTCTCTTTAATGGTTGGTACCAGAAGCAAGAGGGAGGTTGAAAGCAATGGATGTATGATGTGAGGAAGATATCACAGAGAGGGGTTATGATTCTGGAACTTGCTCTCTCAATGGGTGTTGGAAACAGTCAGTGTCTTTTGCAGGGCTATGAGTGGAAGAGTGAAACTGTAACAATTAGCATGGAGTTAATAGGTTTAATGTCCTTGTGCTGTTGGCAATGCAGGCCCGTCAGCCCACTGAGTTGTTCCAGCCATCTATTTGTGCTGAACTAGGGGGACCTGGTGGGGGGCTGCCTGCTGCCACGTATGGCGGCAGGCCTGGCGACAAGATAAGAGCGACAAGATAAGACTGCTCGATCAACTTTTGTAACTTTGTCAGCATCAGCAATGTGACGACTCTTTGTGTGCTGCTGGGGTGAGGTCTGCTGTGTAAAACAAAGAATTTCACTGTACCTAGGTACATGTGACTATAAAGTATAAATAACTCATTGAAGTTGGTGTTTCAGAAGGTGAAATGTTCAGCAAGGTGAAGGTTCGAGCGGGTTAACATTAGACCAGACATGATCTCCCGGGAGTAATACACTGATGTGGACATGAATTACTAATGAACAGAAAACAGTAGAATAAGGGTAATTAGCAATTGAGTGTGTCACGTGGAGGGCCACAGTGATTGGTGCTGGGCCTTGAGCATTCACTATCTATAATCAGCACTTTGTTAAGAGTACCCAGTGTAATCTTACAATGCTTGCTGATGAAATAAAGCTGGGGTAATAGTGAATAGGGAAGAATGCACTGAGTCATTGAGGAGGATAGAGGCAGAATTAATGAGGGCATGGCAGATGGAATTCATGTGGAAAAGGAGTGATGTCATTCAAAATAAGTGGTTACCGTTTAGGACAAAGATGAGGAGAAATTAACCCCAAGGGCAGTGAGCATTTGGAAATGTGGCTGTCCAGCATTGAATGCTGAGTGCACTGAGGCAGAGCTCCAGTTTGGATGTTTGGTTATATAGTGAATCAAAAAACATGGGGCTAATGAAGGAAAATATTGAGTGAAAGGTTTAAGCCTGATCTTTTGAAATATCTGCATGCATAAAAGGCTGAATGGCCTAGCCAAGCAGAGAGAGAGAGAGAGAGGAGCGAACAAAACATTGAACCACGTTGGTTACACAAAAAGCTGGAGAAACTCAGCGGGTGCAGCAGCATCTAAGGAGTGAAGGAGATAGGCGATGTTTCGGGTCGAGACCCTTCTTCAGACTGGTCAGGGATCAGGGAAACGAGAGATATAAACAGTGATATGGAGAGATAAAGCAAGAACAATGAGTGAAAGATATGCAAAAAAGTGTTGGTGATAAGGAAATTAGGCCATTGTAAGCTGTTTCTGGTGTGAAAATGAGAAGCTAGTGCGACTTGGGGGGGGGGAGATGGAGAAGGAATGTCAAGGGCTGAGGGAGAGGTGGGGGGGTGGGGGGAAAGGAGCAGTCTGGGTTAACAGAATTGAGAAAATTCAATGTTTAAGCCCAGAGGATGCAGACTCCCCAAGCGGAATATGAGATGTTGTTCCTCAAACTTGCGGTGTTGTTCACTCTGGCCATGGAGGAGGCCCAGGACCGAGAGGTCGGATACGGAGTGGGAGGGGGAGTTGAAGTGCTTGGAGCTGTGGCATGGCCCTCAAATTCTTCACTACATCACAGTAGTCACTAGTAGAGAGAAGTGGCAGGGTCTGATTGACAAAGTATTGTAAGCAAACTAGCATCTCTTTATTTACCTGCTCACAGCCTCCTATTCTGGTCTATCGGCCCAATGCCTCGCAGCGCCAGAGACCTGGGTTCAATCTTGACCTAGGGTGCTGTCTGTGTTGTGTTTACTCGTTCCCCATTGAAGGCATACGTTTCCTCTGTGTGCTCCGGTTTCCTCCCAAGAAAGTGCAATAACATAGAACTAGTGCGAACGGGTGATCTATGGTTGACATGGACTTGGTGGACCAAAGGGCCTGTTTCCATGCTGTATGTCTAAATGCTAAACCTGCTCCCTTTGACAGTGATTCCCCTTTAATCCCTTTGATTATTAAATTCAGCCGCTTTTCTGAACCTCTGATATTCTGCCTGGGGAGGTGGTAGAAGCAAATACGATAGCATCATTTAAGATGCGTTTAGACGTGCACATGAATAGACAGGGAATGGAAGGATAGACCATGGGAAGCAGGCAGATGGGATAGTTTAAAGTGATCAGTGGGGACTGAAGGATCTTAACAATGCTGTTCTCTGAAGATTTGGAAAGGGCTGCTTTGAACTCTTTCTCAACATTGGCAGATAATTCCGAAGCCATAGCAGTTGTTATCGTTCTCAAGATTCAGAAAGTTATTGTATTTGATTGTAAACATTTTGATTAAGGGCCTCTGAGAGACAAAAACTGGAAAACCGTGGTGATAATTCAGATCATGCATAAGAATACTTTTGTCTAGGCTAGATCTATTTACTTTTTTTCTGCTGTCTGTATGAGGTCCCTGCTGCATTTCTACTGCCTCCCCCATTTCTGTTGTGCAGCAGAGATCTTCGGCTGTTGGAATCATGCAGGCTGGACATAGCCTGGCGTTTACCCCAGGAAATGCAGATGCTGGTTTACAAAAAAAGACACCAGTGCTGGAGTAACTCAATGGGTCAGGAAGCATCTCTGGAAAACATGGACAGATGTCTTGGGTTGGGGCAATGTCTGGCAGGTGATAGGTGGATAAAGGTGAAGGGCAGTTTTGACAGATGGTTAGACAAGGGCCAGAGATAAAAAGACAAAATGTATGAGAGAAAGATAGAGGCAAGAAATGTGAAGCAAGAGGAAGGAATATGGAAGAGAAATGGGTGCGCACCAGTCGGGGGGAGGGGGGGGGGGATAGAAAGGGGGATGTTGGTAAAATTGGAGAATTCAATGTTATTGAATACTAGCTGTTCCTCCATTTTGTGCATGGCCTCACTCTGGCAAAAGAGGTGGCACCAGGGCAGTCAGTATGGAAAAGGAAGGGGAGTTAAAATTTTATTGCTGTGTCTGCGAGATACAACTTGGATTAAGGAGCATCTTGAAAACAGGAGAGGTGGGACAAGTTTAGATGGGGCATCTTAGTTAGCATGGGCAGGTTGGTTTGAAGGGCCTGCTTCCATGCTGTGTGACTCTATTACATTGAGAAGCCTATTAAAGATAGAATGTTGGAAATATTTGAATGTCATAATTGCAGAGGAGAGCAACCAGAGTTAATGTTTCAGGTCAATAACCTGTCATCAAGGCATACTGGATTCCTAGCATAATTAATAATGAATTTATGCTCAATTGTTACTGTTTTAGCCTTGTTTCAGGTCTAGCACCATAACTCAGGAAGGATGTCAGTGGAGTAAATGCAGAGATTTAATTGAGCGGTCCCAGGAACAAGAAACTTGAGAGAAATTTAAGATTTATGTCAGAGCAGAGATTAAATAATAACAACATGGGATATAAGGCTGAAGGATTGGTGTAGGTTAAAGATGAATGCTTTATTATTCCAAGGTGCGGTGTGGATTTTTCTGTCTGAAAGGCCAGTGGAACAAGATTCATTATTAAACTTCCAAAGTGAAATTACACGCTGTAGTGAAAGTGCAGGGGTACATGGAGAGCCATTTAATGGAGCATGCGCAATGGACCAAATAGCTGCTTTGTGTTGAGTGATTCTAATGATTGCCCGGAGATTCATTAGAGCTCCCAGGTGGTTCTTTGCATTGAAGATAGAATAGGTTTTTTATCAAATAAAGTTAATAGGTTTGTCAGAGCTTTATTCCTGCAGCACTCCAGTGTGTCCAGGCATCCTGTTGCCAGCTGAAGTTTTATTTTTACATCTATTTGCCTTGGGTTGGTTATATTTCTTCATATATTTCAAGAGAGAGCTCTTACGGCAAAATTAATGAAGGGATATGGGGGAAAAGCAGGAGCGGGGAACTGATTTTAGATGATCAGCCATGATCATATTGAATGGCGGTGCTAGCTTGTAATGCCAAATGGCCTTCTCCTGCACCTATTTTTCCATGTTTCTATCTTTCATCGTGGCAAACAGCCAGAATGCAGCCCTCAACAAGCTGCTAATTGAAGAATTTGTCAGGTAATATCAAGATTAGGTTGTTATATTGAGCATATTTCAAATCGTATCTAAATAGTATTTCAGTAACATTCAGTAGGAATGGGATCTGGGTGGCTTTGACATTTTGAAATATGCCTACAGGGTTGAATTGTTAATGTGGCTTCTGTTGATCTGTGCGAGTAGTGAGTGTAGAAATAGACTATTTTGTAAATTCAAATTCTGACATGAGTTCACATGCTTTACCACAGCAATCAAATTTACAGTTAAAGGGCATTTCCTGTTTGATTTCCAATCTAATATAAATACTTGCTGTGCTTTTTTTCCTGGGTTCCTTTAACTTATGCATTACAGCTGATTAACAACAATACAAATCATAGTCCTTCAGCCTCCCCTTCATATACTCATCTCTCAAGGGTGAAACAATATCTCAAATTCCACTACTCTGGGTGAGACAACAGATATCCAACACAGGACATGATGGATCCAATGCAGACACGGAGAGATGGTGGGCTGTGGAGTATGGTAGAAATGTAATTTAGTAAGGGAAGAGAAATGTGCATGTGACAAACTTGCAGCACCTCAAATTATCCAGTGACATGAGTTGCCAAAAGGTTGAATTGGGATAATCAAGGTTGGAGTGGTTAGAGGATAAGATGACAGTGGGGCAGATAGAGGTTCAGGAAGGATCTACTGTACTGGAATGATAAATATAGAATTACAGGTGCATTCAGTGATCTTACTGATGTTATACATTCTAACTGAATGGTACCTTGGGCTTGAAAGGCTGCCTGTAGCAACACAGAATTGCAAATGCTGGTACAAAGATAACAAGGTGCTGGAGTAACTCAATAAGTCAGACAGCATCTCTAGAGAGCATGGATAGGCGATGTTTCCGGTCAAGACCTTTCCTCAGACTCTCAGACTGACGAGTGGGAGGGGAAGATGAAAGCTGGAAAGGGGAAGAGGCAAGGCAAAGCATGGCAGGTAATAGGTCAACATGGGTGAGAGGTTTTTGATGGGCATAGTCCGGGGGGGGGGGGGGGGTTGCTTTGTGTGAGGTTACCTAAAATCAATGTTCATAACTGTTGTGTTGTAAGCTACCTGAGTAGAATATGAGGTGCTGTTCCTCCAGTTTGTGTGTGGCCACACTCTGGCAATGGTGGAGGCCCTGGACAGAGGGGTCAGAATGGAATGGGGAATTAAAATGGTTAGCAACCGGGAGATCCAGTTGCAAACCGGGAGATGAAAGGCTGCCTGTGTTCCCTTGTTTCTGAAGCATCACAGTGCTCTGTACGGTGGATGAATGTTGTAATCTGAATGAGTTTCCAAGCAGCCTGCCAGTTGTGACGGGAGTGGAGCCGAATGTTTGGAATGTTTCAGATTAGGTTAGCAAGTCTTCCACTGAGGCAAGTCTGAGCAGTTCAATAAGGTTTGAGAGGAAGAATTAATTGGAGATGCAAGGCAATTCAGATGCAGGAAGGGCCATGGCTCTAAGCAACCGCTGTCCGTTTCCCTCCCTGGACTGCTCAGTTCCTGTAGCACCTCACTATTTTTGACTTCACTATACAGCTTAGCTTGTAATAATTGATACCATAACTGCTTTGAAGTGCTACTTGGGAGTCCATGAAGATTGATGAGATGAATGAATGCACTTTTTTTGCTGATTCACAGCATTGCAACCAGTCCCATACTGATCCTTACTTATTCTCTTGCAACCTAACTACACCAGGAACAATTTTGCAATGGCCGATTAACTAGCACTTCTTTCAAAGGTGGGAGGAAACCAGAGCACCTGGAGTAAGCCTGCTTGATCATAGGGAGATCTTGCGCATTTCACACAGCTAGCACTAGAATTCACACACTGAACCCAGAAAAATTGTGCAATCATCAGCAAACAGCTCACTGTCAACTTGCAATAGCAGGAGGTCCATCAATAAGAAGATGGTAGTTGGGCATAGAGCAGTGTCCTTTGAAATGTATGCAACAATATATTGGGGTTGGGTAGTTCGACTCCCAACTTCCATTTGCAAAATGTGATTTGCAGCCTGTGGTGTGTTTTCCCCACTGTGCCTGAGTTCACTTTTACCTGAATTCCTTAATGAACACCGAGTCAAATATTGCCTGATGTCTGGAACAGCTGCTCCTTGACGGTGGAATTCAGCTCTTGATCTACTTATTAGTGAAAAACAAAACTGGGCATTGGTGAGCAGGTTACTGGTGAGCAAGCACTTTGATAGATCTGTAAATGTCAGCTTTCAACACTGAAATTAGACCTGCAATGCTTTGGGATGAATGCTGGAGGATGGGATTAGCATTGACCGGTACACGATGACCAGCATTGACACAGTGGGCTGCAGAGCCTGTTTCCATGCTGTATGACTCTGATTTTATTGATAGTGGAACATTAAGAAAGTAATAATTAGGCAGAATTAATTTGGGGAGATACAAGACAGTTCAGACAATGGAATCCGGAGCAAAGAAAATAGCTAAGAAATCTGCAGTCAAGCAGCATCTGTGGAGCAAAGGGATGGTCAAGACCATGCATTAGGGCTCTGGTTCAGGCAACAAACTGAATCTGTCCTGTTTTTTATGGACAGGGCTACCTTGGCATAGTCTGTCTCATCTAAGCCGTTTGTCCTCCTTCAAGCTTGCTATCATTTAACTTTGTGTAACTCCTATTCTGCCTCTGTAGTTCCCTCTGACTGCGGGCCACCGCCACCACGGGCACCATGTAATCCTGTGCTACCGGCTCCATGGTCGAGTAGTTGGTGACTACTCAACCATGGAGTAGTCCCCCACCTGATTTTCCAGGTGAGTAGGGGGCTGTGGATCCCCAGCAGGACCAAGAAGCTGCATTCACTGTCGAACATAGCATTCAAAGGAATGATGATAAAGCACATACACCAAAATCCTATACTTCCAGCGGTGGAAGTCCGCAGGAACTGGAGAACAGAGATGTGTGGTGCGTCCGTCAGGTGAATGTGTCCACAGTTGTCTGGATCATGAATCTAGAGGTTAAATTTGTTTACAAGTGTTATTCATAAAACGTTTCATCACTACTGCCCAGCTTTCGCAGAACTTTACTGAACTGACCATGAACTTTTTGCTAATTTGCCTGCATTAAGATTGTTATTTGAAGGAATGGGAAAAATGTGTTTTTTTTATATTTAGCTCTCTGGAATGTTAATCTTAGAGTTAGTGAAGAAAAGATGAGTCCGAGAGGCTACTTCAAATTAAGAGACGGTGTTTAGATTTACAAGGTTTATTGCATTTGTGGAGTGAGATTCTTGGTGGGCCGATGGAGACAGATAGGTTACATTCATTTGGAAAAATTCCTGATTTGTTACGAAAGAATCGTGCTTCTGAATGAACAGTAGAATGTTTCTTAATGAGCCCGAATGGCCCCTCTCATCTGTATCAACCTTGGTTAATTGATGGTTGGCAGATATGGAGCACTAATCTGTTTGTGAAGGTAAAGCTTGGAGCCTTGGTGTGCATACAACTTACCAAACAACAGCTGTGTAAATCAATGTGAAATTGTTAGTTAATGCACAGACTAAAAGCTGCAATAGTGAACTTGCAAATCCGTTATTGAAATTATTATTCTCCTTCCTGCAGCTGACATGTTGGTTTTTAAAAAGGTGGATCTGTAATCGGTATTGGCAGCTGAAAGCGGCTTTTCATGCAGAAGGATTTGGATTTGTTAACGGCGCTTTCCATGAGCTATTAATGTTTTGGCAGCAAGGCATTTCGTAAGAAGGTTAATAAGTCTGTTATATGCAGCCCATCTAAGTTACCAGACACCTGTTGAAGGAAAGCTCCCTGCACACTTTTCTCATGGATTTCCACAGATAACGATATCACATCTTTGCTCATTCCAATACATATTAACACTATTTGCTATTGTTAGGTTTAAAAATGTAGCTATTCTGTGTACATGCAAGGATACTAATCCGTTTAGTCTGAAATAACTGTTTGTGGGTTTCTGCTTCCACACATTTTTTAAATAAAACGGCAAACTATGGAGTTTGTGCTTCAGAGACTGGCTTGGGTAGTTGAATGCAAAGGGTTTGGTAATGGGGACTTGCCATGCTGGAAACAACTTTTCCTGAGATGTACAGTACTGTTATAAAGTCCTTCCTATTAATGGAAATTATTTTTATATTGGTTCAAGTGTGTTTAGTTGCTTGCACATCTAATCTGCTACAGATCAGCCATTGTTGAAAGCGCCTAAAATGTCGACTAGTGTAGATGAATCGCTCTTGTCAGATTGGTGATCTGCAGAGATGAAATGGGTGTCTGTTTACCAGTGCTGGGGATGTTTTTGCTTGCACAACTACTGTATGACGGGGATGGGAATGTAGTACAGCAGTGAATGCTGCTACCTCATGGCAACGGGCTGGATTCAATCCTGACCTTGGGCGTGGTCTGTGTGGAATTTACATTTCTCCCTATGAGGGAGAAATGCAACCCTATGAGGTGTTCCCGTTTCCTCCCACATATCAAAAGCACGGCGATATGTTAATTGGATACTGTAAATTACCCTTGGTGTGGTTATGTGGCAATGTGGAGTTGATAAATATGATGTGAGACTGCAGATGCTGGAATCTTGAGCAAAAAACAAAATGCTGGGGGAACTCTGTATTCCCTCCACAGATGCTGCCTGACCTGCTGGGTTCCAACAGCACTTAAAACATATATAAATATGATGATTAGTTGTTGAGTCGTTCACCATAGAAACAGGCCCTTTGGCCCTCCCTTATGTATGTCTTCATCAAGTACTTATACTATTCCTACCTATCCACACCTGGTCTGTAGTTTACTATACCTTAGCCATTCTGGTATTCGTCTAGACAGATGCTCCTCAAACGTCATGAGTACATGTCCCCTTCACCTTATCAGACTGTGCATTAGACTGAAACACCTCGCTGTATGAAAAACACAACCTGCTCTGATCTCTTACTCCTTACTTCATATCTTTAAATTCTTGATTAGATCACCTTGCGGGTTATTCTTTCTGAAGACTAAGGTGCAGTCTGTCTGTCCCGATGCATACAATTGTGCTATTGTGTATGTGTAAATGCTCGTCCCTGCCAGAGTATTGTCTCAACAGTATTACAAAACAGCACCCCTAGACCATATCCGGTATTCTGAGTGGTTTTACGAAGGTTTGATGAAGGTTTAGCGTAACATCAAGTGGGGATACAGTGAGTCCTACGGGTGGGTCAATATGATTGAAGATTACAAGGACGAGTAGACTATTAAATCCCTTGTGTCCTATCGGCATTGATCATGGCTGATCTTTTACTCCGTGTGACATGGTGTCTGTCCAAGGCTCCACATAATTTCACTGAATTATCTTGGCCTATTATTGTCACATGTACTGTGATACAGTAAAAATCTTTGATTTGCATGTCAGCCAGTCAAATTATGCCCTCCGTGAGTACATCAGACAATGCAAGAGGAAACATAATGCTGAAAAGGAACATTACGTAGAATATTGAGTTGCAGCGACATAAAGTTCAGATAAACAGTGCAAGGGCTGAAATCAGTTTTTTGGCAGATCAGGAATTCATCCTTAATATATGAGAGATCCATTCAAAAATCTGATGACAACGGGATAGAAGCTATTCTTAAATCTGGTGGAATGTGCTTTTTACTTTCTGCCCGATGGGCAAATGCAGAAGAGAGAATGACCAGAGTGTAAGTGGTCCTTGATTATGTTGGCTTCCTTCCTAAAGTAGCGTGAAGTACAAATGGAGTTGACAGTTGGGTGGGGAAAGTTAGTTTGTGATGGACTGGGCTGTGTTTACAACTCAAACTTCCATATCAAGTGTAGGAAAGAACTGCAGATGCTGGTTTAAATCGAACTGCAGACGCTGGGTTAAAGACAAAATGCTGGAGTAACTCAGTGGGTCAGGCAACATCTCTGGAGAGAAGGAATGGGTGACGTTTTGGGTCAAGACCCTTCTTCATTTTGAACAAGGTTTGAGCCATTGGCATTGCTAAATTGGTGACATTTACACCTAGCTCTATCTCCACTTCAACACCATTTACACAGATGGGGGAGTGTTTTCCTCTGCAGTTTTGGAAGTTGATGACCAGCTACTTTGTTTTACTGACTGAGGGAGAGCTTGTTGTTTTGACACCATGCTACTAACCTGTCCACCTCCTTACTGTTTGCAGCCTGACGGGACACTAGTGTTGAGAACTATTGTGGAGGAGGTGTTTGTAGCCATTGCAGCCTTTATTTTTGTGCTCAAATGCATTTGCAATAAAAGCCAACCTACGCTTCACGTTCCTAATTTCTTGCGCTGCCCACAAGCTAACTTCTTGAAATTTGCATATTAAGGCAAGCAGGTCTTTTATTATCAAAACTTGTATCAGACCAGTCGGATTTTTGAGTTTGCTTGGTTATTTAGGATTATAGCCAATTCTCTATTTTATTGCCACCTTCCTCCTCCATATCTCATGATGCGTTTTCAGGTAGAAATCGATCTATTTCCTTCGTAAATCTGCTCAACTGCAAGGCCCCCGCAGCCTTCCATGTGGACTACCCTCTGAAAACGTTTTACCTTATCTCAGACCTAAATGCTTTACCCTATATCCCGAATCATATCTCATCATTTAAATAATGCAGTATATTTCTTTCTTGCTTTGTCCGCATTGTATTCCATTTGCCATTCATGAGTCTGTCCACTATTGCAATCGTATTGTAATCTCTGCATCCTCCTCACTTTCCATGCTACCCTTCATATCTTCAGTAGATGTTGACTGGAAATATTATTCTTGATTCCCTCATCAAAATTACTAACCCCTGCACCTCTAAGATTTAAATCCTCTGAACACATAAATCACTTATTTATTCCAATCTTCATGGTCAGTCTGCATTCCCATGTTTTAATTTTACTTAATGGCTTCCAGTGGTAACGAAAACATTTAAACGCGCAGGTCCACTGGTTCACCCATAGCTATTCTAATTGTAACAATCTCAGAACCCCGTCAATAGATCCTAAAACTTAAAATGGAAGAATTGAGACATAGAAGTGGGGATACTGTAAGGAATATTGATGGTGAATTTACTGCAGTAATATGATCTGAATTAGAATTGTAAATTTATATTTGTTCTCAGTTTACTGTCACCTGAAGCACGTGATTGGATTGCATTTCCATTATTCATTAAAGGAATCTAATTTTTATCATGTATGCCTGTTATTAACAGGACTTGTAAGAGTGATTTCATACTGGGATGTTGTATGATTTTGGGGGGGGGGGGGGGGGGGGTGCTGTTTAAACTAGTGAGAATTTGTAATGGACAAACATTTGCAGAGATTAGAGCTAATGAACAACTGGGCAAGTGAAAGACAGGATGGAATCGACAGCATTTAGGTTTAACTGGAGTTTAGTAGGTGATGAGAAGCCAGCAGGAGGACACCAGAATGGACTTTAGCGATACTGTGTGCCAACAGGCCCTTATTCCCAATTTATGAGCAATCGCCCCGAAAACTCGCACTATCCTACACACTAGGGACAATTTACAGAAGCCAATTGACCTACAAACCTGTATGTCTTTGGAGTGTGGGAGGAAACCGGAACACCCGAGGAAAAACATGGCAATCACATGGCGAATAGACAGATTCCTTGCAGACAGCACCTGTAGTCAGGATGGAACCCAGATCTCTGGCGTTGTAAGGCAGCAACTCTACCGTTACGCCTCAGTGCCGTCCTTAGCTTGAAGCTGGCAATGCAGAAATTAAGAGTTTCAGCAGTATTCCATTATGCAACCCAAAACTGGTTCACCTACTGATTACTCTATGATTCAAAAAGTTGCCCCTGGGGTCCAGCATTAATATTTCCCCTCTCATCTTAAGACTGGCTGTTCACTTGATCCATGTCCCTCATAATCTTGTACACTTCAATGAGGCCGCCCCTCAGCCTTATGTGCTGCAAACAAAAAAGGCCCCAGCCTATTCAGCCTCGCCGCAAAACTCAAGCCCGTCAAGCCCAGGTGACATCCTGGTGAATCAAAGGTTCTGCACCCTTTGCCACCCTTTAATGATGTCCTTCCTACAGCTGGGTGACCAGAACTGCACACAGTACTCACCAATGACTTGTACAGCTGCATCGTGATGTCCCAACTTTTGTACTCTACCCTTCCCAATGCAGGCAATTGTGCCAAAGGCCTGCAGCATACTGTCGATTGTACTCTCCAGGTTTAGGGAACCATGCACATGTACTCCCAGATCTCTGTTCTGCAACATTCTCCAGGCTCTACCTTTTACTGTGTCAAGTCCTGTCCTGGTTTGACATACCTCTCACTTTGCAGATTTAAATTCCATTTACCATTCCTTGGCCCACCATCCCAATTGATCTCAATCCTGTGGTAAGCTTGTATTACATATTGTATAAGGTAAGACTTTTTTTAATGCCCAGCATATGGAGTGCAAAGTTAAGTTGCACTACATATGAACTCTGAAAGCTATGAAACTCATGATTTTGGTATGTGAAGCAATGAAATATGTTGGAGGAAAGAGGAGCCATATCTATATTTTGGAGAACAATCAGAGTTGAATTAGTACGAATCTCCAGCAGCAGAAACTGGAATCAAGTTACAAATTGGGAAGTAATCAAAATGTTACATCACAGGAAGGCAAGAATTAATTGGCTGGTGATTACAGTAATTATTATGTCTTCTAGGAAGATTCATACTAATATCATGAGGAATTGGTGCAAATAAATTCAGTATTTTTTTAAGTTAATGATAATTGGATGGAATTATTAATTAATTGAAAAACTTGTTGAAGTTATGATAGATGCAACAGGGCACGGCTTGCGTTTTGGTAGCATGTGGAACCTGGTGATCACAATGATCTTCATGGGCCATGTCTACATGAGGTGTCCATTATTTGAGGAAATTAACTTCGAATTGTCGTGATGGAGCTCAAACTACGAACATTAATGTGTTATGGAGTAAAAGCGTCACCTGGTTACTTTGTTCCAGAATGAAGTCGTGTTCCTTGGATAAAGTACTGTGGGTTTAGTGAGTGCAAGGGTTTGATTGCATATGAGCTGGAATTGGAGGAGCCTTTGTCCTTGTACTTGTCAAACAAATATGAGGTTCTTGCATACTCTAAATTAGAGACTGCAGAGAGTGAGCACACTGGCCTCACACATAGTACTGGGCATATCAAAAGGTGGGTTGTGGGAAAGAATATAATGGTAATAAGGGGGAGTATAGTGCAGGGAACGGTATTCATGTAAAGCCAAGCAAGAGTCCAAAAGTTGTGCTCCTCCAGGTGTCCTTGGGTTTAAGAAGAAGTTGGATTAGAAAGGGAAGGGGTCCATGTAGGTACTGATGTCAGAGGGAGTGTGAACAACTATGTTATAAATTATAGTGCAGAACCACAGAGCTAATAATTTAATTTTTCCAATAAGTTTCAATTGTGCGACATTGCCAACAGTACAGAGGGAAGGAGTCTGTGGCACAATTTCTATTAGACTGTGACTAGTTTTTTTTCAAATGACCAGGACTGTACCTGGTGCTTTAAATAGTTGGAGAATGGATTTGGGTGAGTGAAAATTTAGAGAGTTAATGGAATTGGTAACAATAGTGAAATGTATCATTAGGAAGGTAAAAGAATCAGACTGAATATAAAAAACAGGCACTGAATGACTGAAAGATTAATTAAAAAATTACTTTAGTAAATCTATCAAAAATATAAAAACAGCAAGTGTTATTGGTATTTAAAGAAAAGATATAAACAAAGATTTCCATCTGCATTCCTTAGCCCATCGGCCCAGCTGTATGTAGAAAGTGAGCATTATCGAAGGCGAGTCTTGTTAACAATGGAAAATGACAAAGCGACATATAAATTAAAAGTGTATTTTTCACCAATCTTCAGTCTTAATGCAAGTAACATCCCAGAATTACCTGTAAATTGGGTAGAGAGGGAGGAATGTGAACATTATACTGATCATTGTAGTGATTACTGGTACTAATCAAATTGTGAGGTAGATTTGGAGGAAACTTGGAAAGAGTTGATTTTTTTTGAAGAGGTAACCAAGATGATAGATGAGGGAAGTGTGATGGATGTTGTCTCCATGGACCTTTACGGGGACTTTGACACGGTCACGAATAGTAGGTTAGTCAACAAGGTTATTGTAAATGACCCAGTCATTCTCACAAACAGTATTTATTGAACAACAGTATTTATTGAAAAGCACTTATTACAAGCTTCAGCTGTGTAACGGCAATAGACTGATAGTACGTTGGGTTACGATAATATGAACAGTGTAGTAGGTGGAGCTTATAGTAATAAAGCACTACATTGGTTAGTGTGAAGTAACCAATCTACCATTCTATCTCATGGGATCCAGAGCAAGCTAGCCATTCGGATACGAAATTGGCTTCAAAGTAGGAGAGAGGTTGCTTTTCAGACTGGAGCCCTATAGCAAATGATGTGCCACAGGGATCAGTGCTAGATCCACTGTTTTTTTCTTTTTCATATTGACGATTTGGTAGTGAAAGTAGATGGTGTGGTTTGGTAAGTTTGCGAATGACACCAAAACTGGTGGTATGGTGGGCAGTGAAGAAAGTTATCTAGGATAACATCTGGATCTTGAACAGCTGGGCTAGCGGGCTAAGAAATGGCAGAAGGAGCTTAATTCAGATAAATGCAAGAATTTATCTTGGTGAATTGTAGAACAGAGACCAAGGAGTGCAAGTACATACGTCCATGAAGGTGTTTGGTATGCCTGCCTTCATTGGTCAGGATATTGAATACAGGAGTTGGGACATGTTATAGTGGTACAAGATTTTGGTATGGACACATTTGGAATAATGTGTATGGTTCTGGCTGCCCTGCTACAGGAAGGATGTTATTAAGTTGTAAAGGGGGCAGAAAATACTCAAGGATGTTACTGGAACTGGAGGACTTGAGCTATAAGAAGAGACTGGATAGGCTACGACTCCTTGAATGCAGGAGGTTGAGGGGTGATCTTGGAGCCATTTCAAATAATGAGTTATGCAAATACGGTACAATTGCCAAAGGCTGGATAAACAGATTGGGGAGTGTTGATTGCTCTGATTAAGAGGGTGCCTTTGAAAATTTGAATTATGGGTAGATTAACAGAATGATGGTTCCTTTCTCACAAGGTTTTGAGGACATGGAGGATATTTCTCCTTGTGAGACAATCTAGAAATCGGGTCATAATTTCTGTATCAAAAGTTGGCTTTATGAAATGGTGAGAAGGAAGAGATTCATCTCTCAATGGATTATACATCTTTGAAATCTACCCCTAAAAGATCTGGAAGCTGTCATTGACAATACTTAGGCCAAGACAGACGGATAGATGCTTGGTCTGTAAGGAAAGAAAATGTTTTGGGGATAGACACAAACTGGAGTAACTCAGTGGGTCAGACAGCATCTCTGGAGAAAATGAATGGGTGATTTTTTTGGTTGAGACTCTTCAGAAGTGTTTTGGGGAACAGATAGGAAAGTGGAATTGTAGCTGAGATGAGGCATGTTCTTATTGATTGGTGGAGCAGGTTTGTAGGGCCATATATCCTCTTCATGCTGCTCATATATCTTTGGTTCACATTGAATTGGTTAAAAAAATCTGTTTTTTTTTACCTGTACTTCATCGATTTATTTGCTCAAGTGTGAAGCAAGGAGTTTTCAAGAGATTGAAGCAAAGAAATCACTAAACGGTTGGCTGATGCAACAAATGTAATAGCTTCCTGGAATGTTGGCTATTTTCTCAGGGGAGCTGGAACACAAAGAAGGAAGTTATGCTTTAGCTGTTGAAAGCTTTGTCTGGAATGTATGTGTTCAAAAATGGGCTCTGCATCTTGGGAACGATTGGCCTTAAATAATTTAAACTGGGGTTGAAATGGATAAATGACAGGAGTAGGCTGCGCAGATGAGATTTGTAATGGTTTAGAATGTAGATTATGGGCTGCAGAGATGTTTAGCATGATTACATGAAAAGGTTATACAAATGCTGGAATTTGAAGCACAAAATAAAATTGCTGGAGAAACTCAGTGGGTTGAGCAGTATCGGGGGGGGGGGGGGGGGGGGGGGGGGGTAGGAATTGTCAACATTTCAGATCAAGACAGCATGGGTGATGGAAATAAACTACTTCCTCCAGTTGTGAAAATCGAGAAAAAGGGTATCCTAAAAGTCAGAGCTGGTGGATGCAGTTCTTCAAACAAATGGTGGAAATTGGAATTTTCCTCAGTGGAGCAAACATTTTGAGGATATTGCATTATTGAAGTCGCTGAGTGAATGTTTTTCCTTCTATTACAAATTGTTAACAATGCAGCATTGGATCAAGGTCTTAACTGTTTGATGTATTGCTCAGTTGATGCTGCAATTATTAATAAATAATTACACTTGAGGTGCTACACTTGTCCCTTTACCTCCACCCTCCACTCCTTTCAGGGACCCAAGCAGTCTTTCCAGGTCCGACAGAGGTTCACCTGCACCTCCTCCAACCTCATCTACTGCATCCGCTGCTTTAGATGCCAGCTGATCTATATCGGTGAGACCAAGCGGAGGCTTGGCGATCGTTTCGCCGAACACAGCTCTGTCCGCAATAACCAACCCGACCTCCCGGTGGCTCAGCACTTCAACTCCCCCTCTCATTCCGTATCTGACCTCTTTGTCCTGGGCCTCCTCCACGGCCAGAGTGAGCAACACTGCAAATTGGAGGAACAGCACCTCATATTCCGCTTGGGGAGTCTGCATCCTCTGGGCTTGAACATTGAATTTTCTCAATTCTGTTAACCCTTGCTGTCTCCTCCCCTTCCCACTTCACCCCCAGCCCTCGGGCTCCTCCTTTTTCCTTTCTTCTCCCCGCCCCCCCCCACCTCCCATCAGTCTGAAGAAGGGTTTTGGCCCGAAACGTTGCCTATCTCCTTCGCTCCTTAGATGTTGCTGCACCCGCTGAGTTTCTCCAGCCTTTTGTGTACCTGCAATTATTAATGTTGTTGGGTTTCCTCCCAGCCTTTCTAAAGCGCACCATTCACTTTAATTACAATGCTATATTGTGCTGGTGGCCCTTTGTTTTGTGTAAGCAGCTCTCATTCTGTGTAATGCATGGACATGTGTAGTTGGTGTGGTCAGTCGTGTCTGTTTCTGTACCTAGAGTAAAGCATTTAATTAGTATTTTTGGTTCAATGGTTTATATCTACAGTGCCCTCCATGACGTTTGGGACAAAGACCCATCTTTTATTTATTTGCCTCTGTACTCCACAATTTGAGATTTGTAATAGAAAAAAATCACATGTGGTTAAAGTGCACATTGGCAGATTTTATTAAAGGGTATTTTTATACATTTTGGTTTCACCATGTAGAAATTACAGCAGTGTTTATACATAGTCCCCCCATTTCAGGACACCATAATGTTTGGGAAACATGACTTCACAGATGTTTGTAATTGCTCAGGTGGGTTTAATTGCCTCAATGCAGGTATAAGAGAGCTCAGCACCTAAAATAGCTGCAAAAATAGGATTGCTATGTTACAGTTTGCCAAGAAGTACTTACAAGAGCAACCACAGTTCTGGAAAAAGGTCTTGTGGACAGATGAGATCAAGATTAACTTATATCAGAGTGATGGCAAGAGCAAAGTATGGAGGAGAGAAGGAACTGCCCAAGATCCAAAGCATACCACCTCGTCTGTGAACACGGTGGTGGGGGTGTTATGGCCTGGGCATGTATGGCTGCAGAAGGTACTGGCTCACTTATCGTCATTGGTGATACAACTGCTGATGGTAGTAGCATAATGAATTCTGAAGTGTATAGACACATCCTATCTGCTCAAGTTCAAACAAATGCCTCAAAACTCATTGGCTGGCGGTTCATTCTACAGCAAGACAATGATCCCAAACGCACTGCTAAAGCAACAAAGGAGTTTTTCAAAGCTAAAAAATGGTCATTTCTTGAGTGGCCATGTTAATCATCCAATTCAGCATGCCTTTTATATGCTGAAGAGAAAACTGAAGGGGGCTACCCCCAAAAACAAGCATAAGCTAAAGATGGCTGCAATACAGACCTGGCAGAGCATCACCAGAGAAGACACCCAGCAACTGGTGATGTCCATGAATCACAGACTTCAAGCAGTCATTGCACGCAAAGCAAATACAACAAAATACTAAACATGACTATTTTCATTTACGTGCCATTGCGGTGTCTCCAAGATTATGGTGCCCTGAAATGGGGGGACTATGTATAAACACTGCTGTAATTTCTACATGGTGAAACCAAACTGTATAAAAAAATTATTAAAATCTAACAATGTGCACTTTAACCACATGTATTTTTTTAATATTACAAATCTCAAATTGTGGCGTATAGAGGCAAATAAATAAATGATGGGTCTTTGTCCCAAACATTATGGAGGGCACTATGTTCTTCTATCCTCTTAGGCTTAGAGTCATTCACCACAGAAACAGTCTGCCCACTACATCCATGTTGACAATCAACATCCATTTGCACTAATGTTAATTTACTCTCCCCACATTCCCTCAACTTCTCTGATTCTACCACTCTCTCCTCGCTCTTCTGACCAAAATATAACACTTCACATCTCTCTGCTTAAATTTCATCTGCCACCCATCCACCCATTCCACCAACTTGAATCTATGGCTATCAAATGCTCTTCCACATTTTGGAAATGTGCTGTGCACTCCGGAACAAGTTGTTATAATATAATAGACAGACAGATGACATCCTCAAACAGATGATGCTATCTATGAACATTAAGGAAAGCAGTCAACATAATTCTGAGCCCCAAGTCAGATTGGGTCACTGCATTTTTGTGAAAGTTCACAAGAAGCAAACTCTGCTAAACACTGGCAATGCCTGTTGCATGGATTATGAAGTATGAATTGTACAAATGAAGTAACAATGCCTGGAAAAGGACAATTTAATTTGTAAACCATGCCCGATAATTCACCATGGCCAAATGTTTTGACTTCAAAATGAATGCAAGCTACTTTGATTATTATTTATGCAAAGAGAACAGCAGTAATTACAGGCCCTCTCAAGTCGACAGATGCCCGACATATACAGCTAGTACATACAAGCTGTTGGGAGACCGCCAGCTGCCTCAAGGCTGTATGCATCTTCTGCTGTGTGGGAACACTATTCACGGCCACATTTACAACTTAGGAACTGTTCAGGTAACAAACAATCATGAGGAACAGAACCCTGCCCATGCTTGGGGAGGATCTGTACAGGGAAAGCAATGGAAAGTAGCGCTGATGGAACATTGGGACCATGCTGACACTGCAGTCCATCAAAATGTTCCATAATGTACTTCTCTAGACTGCAATTACTGCAACTGGTCATACAATAATTACATTGAAACACCAGTGATAACTAACATCTAGGGGGTGTTCATGGTTCCTAACTCCTCCCTCTGTGAAGTGCTTCTTGTCATCATTGCAGTACACTGCCCCTTTAAAAAGAGGAATTTTCTGTCTGTATTTAATCTATTAAATTCTTCAAACATTTCACTATATAACAATCCACGCGCTTCCCTTCTGCCCATGCAGTCTTTAACTGCAATATCGGTCTAGATAATGGACTCGGCTCCTGCGGTGAAGTTCAAACCAGAACTTCCTGCCTCGGGTGAAAGCTGTATCATAGACCAAGTTAACACTTGGCTGCAAGAAGTGGCTGCATCAGCTGAACATGCATGGCCCCCCAAGGACAGAGGGATAATGCGTAACATTTTGATGAAAACTTTCTAAAATAGTGAACTGACCACGGGTATGCTATGAAGTTCACAAACATTCTGTGAGTTGCTTTGTGAAAACTAATAATTTCTAAATGCGTCTTAAAGTGAAATTCCACCATAATTTCCCTTTGAAAAATAAAGTGCACATTTTAATATTTTCGTTAAACAGAAGGAAGAAGTCCATCCATCTTTCCTTAACTATTCGGCTCTACGTTGCGTTGACTGGTTGAAAAGTATGGTATATTCCAAGATTGTTTACAATAACAAGAAAAACTCAGGAGGTTAAATAGCATCTGTACCATGCATTTCCAGCAGCTCTGCTTTGATTCCAGATGTCCAGCATTTGCAGCTTTTTGCAAGCCAAGATTGGGAAGAATGCTATAGAATTGTAATAAGGAAATACAGTGCCCTCCATAATGTTTGGGACGAAGACCCGTCATTTATTTGCCTCTGTACTCCACAATTTGAGCTTTATAATAGAAAAAAAATCATATGTGGTTAAAGTGCACATTGTCAGATTTTAATAAAGGCCATTTTTATACATTTGGTTTCACCATGTAGAAATTACAGCAGTGTTTATACATAGTCCCCCCCATTTCAGGGCACAATAATGTTTGGGACAGCAATGTCATGTAAATGAAAGTAGTCATGTTTAGTATTTCGTTGCGTATCCTTTGCATGCAATGTCTGCTTGAAGTCTGCGATTCATGGACATCATCAGTTGCTGGTTGTCTTCTCTGGTGATGCACTGCCAGGCCTGTATTGCAGCCATCTTTAGCTTATGCATGTTTTGGGAGTGCTTGCTTTGGGAGCTAGACCCCATCAGCTTTCTCTTCAGCATATAAAAGGCCTGCTCGATTGGGTTCAGATCGGGTGATTGACTTGGCCACCCAAGAATTGATAATTTTTTAGTTTTGAAAAACTCCTTTGTTGCTTTAGCAGTATGTTTGGGATCATTGGCTTGCTGTATAATGACCCACTGGCCAATGAGTTTTGAGGCATTTGTTTGAACTTGAGCAGATAGGATGTGGCTGTACACTTCAGAATTCATTATGCTACTACCATCAGCAGTTGTATCGTCAATGAAGATAAGTGAGCCATTACCTTCAGCAGCCGTACATGCCCAGGCCATAACACCCCCACCACCGTGTTTCACAATTGAGGTGGTATGCTTTGGATCTTGGGAAGTTTCTTCTCCCCTCCATACTTTGCTCTTGCCATCACTCTGACGTAAGTTAATCAACTGTTGGTGCTCTAAGTACTTCTTGGCAAACTGTAACCTGGCCATCTTATTTTGCAGTTAACCAGTGGTTTGCATCTTGCAGTGAAGCCTTTGTATTTTTGTTCATGAAGTCTTCTGCGGGCAGTGGCCATTGAAATCCACATCTCACTCCTGAAGAGTGGTTTTGATCTGTCAGACAGGTGTTTGGGGATTTTTCTTTATTATAGAGAGAATTCTTCTCTCATCAGCTGTGGAGGTCTTCATTGGCCTGCCAGTCCCTCGTAAGCTCACCAGTGTTCTTTTTCTTCTTAATGATGTTAAAAACAGTTGATTTCGGTAAGCCTAAGGTTTGTC
Organism: Raja brachyura; assembly: GCA_963514005.1. The sequence goes on from OY740793.1 coordinate 44,970,997, forward strand.
TCCAACCGTTTTATTCTTGTTTCTCACTCATAATGGCTTATTTGAATTTCCTTATTTGTCTTCAGAAAAATTTGGAGAACTGGTATTGTGTGTGTAGTTTGAAAATGGCAGTTGAGGAAGTGTTTGTAAAATCAAATGGTAACCTGGGCCACTATGAATTCTCAGAGCAGACTCAAGGGGCCAATTGGCCTAATTTTGCTTCTTTGTCTTGTGTAATTCCTTCTCAGCTGCTGGATCTTTGAAATGTTGGCAGTCCATTTTCCTCCACAGATGCTGCCTGGCTCGCTGAGTTCTTCTAGTAGATTGTTTGTTGCTCCAGATTCTAGCATCTACATTTGCTTATCTCCAGAAGTTTCAAGGTCAAATTTGTGGCCTGGTACCAGAAAGTAGCTAGATTGTATTTCAAGGAGGTACTTCAAATGGCCTTGCTGCTGTATGATTAATTTTTCTTTTTTCTTTCTCCTACCTTCCCTTCCTCTTATTCTGATACAGTTGCTGCAGCCCAAGCACAAGCAGATGAAAGAAGAAGCCAAAGTGTAAATAGTCCAGTACTTGCTGATCCACCACCAGTCATAGTGAAGGCACCAACCAAACCAGGTACCTACAGCACTGCTGAACACCGATGGCTACATTCCTCAGAAGGCATTAGCAATGCCAGCCTGTGGGACAATGTACCCTCTGTGGCGTTTTCATCCCATGTTTGTAATCCCCTTTGTAGTTGGGGAAATTTGAAAAGCATGTATTTATTAATTTACATAATTTTTGTTTTAAACTTACACATATCTGAGGTCTTGGCTTTGCATGCAAGGCCAGCAATTATATCCTCTCCCTAGCTGCCCTTATGGTTGTGGTGAGCTGCCTCTTAAACGCCTACAGTCCTTCAGAGGAAGCTGCTCCTCAATGGGGTGATTTTGAGAAGTTGCATTGATGCACAGTGGTGCAGCTGGTAGAACCTCTGCCTCACAGCGTCAGAGACCTGGGTTTGATCCTAATCTCGGGTGCTGTCTGTGTGTGTGGAGTTTGCATGTTCGCCTTGTAACCACGTGGGTTTATTCCGTGTAATCCGGTTTCCTCCCACATCCCATAGATTTGCGGGTTTGTACGTTAATTTGCCCTCTGTAAAATTGTTGCTAATGTGTAAGGAGCGGATATGAAAGTGGGATAATTATAGAATTAGTGTGAACGGGTAGGAAAGAACTGTAGATGTTGGTTTAAATTGAACGTAGACACCAAAAAGCTGGAGTAACTCAGCGGGTCAGGCAGCATCGCTGGAGAGAAGGAATGGGTGACGTTTTGGGTCAAGACCCTTCTTCAGACTGAGGAAGGGTCTCGACCCAAAACGTCACCCATTCCTTCGCTCCAGAGATGCTGCCTGACCCGCTGAGTTACTCCAGCTTTTTGTGTCTAGTGTGAACGGGCGATTTGATTGATTGTTGGCATGGATTCGGTGGGTTGAAGGGTCTGTTTCCATGCTGTATCTTGAAACTGAACTAAACACAAGAGGATCTAGGAACAAAAGATCTTAGTTAAAACTAAGGTGCATTCTCAGTTCATTCTCTGCTGCTAGGTCTCTGGAATTCTCTATCCTGGTGGGTAGTGGAGGTTTTTAAAGAGGTTACCGATTAATATTAGAAAGATTGGGGAATTCAGGGCTAAGGGAACTTGGCACAGAAGAGAGCAGGGACAGATTGGCCATGGTCATATTGAATGGTGGGGCAAACGTGAAGTGCCAGGTAGTCGTTTCTTATTTTCTTGCCTGAAACAAGATGCCATCCATGACATTGGACCTTTGATCTGATTGGTCCATGGAAAGCACAAACATCTATCAGTTATTTAAAATAATTAAATATCCATTCTCCATCCAACTCCATGCATTGTCTCAGCAACTATTGTCCCACCAGAGTTTCATTCACCACACCCACTCTGATAGCCCAGTGATTTCTAATGACATGAAGGCATGTCCAATAATGCAAATATAGTGCGTACATTTCTACTGTTAAGATTGAACAGATTACTATTTCTGTTTAACACACTGTGACTTTTCTTAACAGTAATAGATGGCTCAATGTTAAAGACTGTTGAGAGACAGAGATTAGCCAAGGCACGGAGAGAAGAAAAGGAAAAGGAGATAGGTAAGTGGTAGTTCAAGTTCTCATCGGGGGAATCTTTGACTGATCTCCCACATCTTTCAGGAGGAGCATACCACTGCCCTAACTGCTATCCTGATTACAATCAGGACAACAAGGTTATTGAGATAGGCTTTGCTTTGTCTTAAACTGTTCGGCCTTATCGAAAGCTCTCAGTACAAGGGCTCAGCACTTACCACTCAAACACTGCACTTGTAACTCCAGTGCTTTCTCCCAGGGATGTTAAGAGTCTGAGGACACTGCCCAAGAGAGTGGTAAAAGCAGAGACCCTCAGAAAAGTTGAGGAGTATCTGAGCAAGAACTTGAATTGTAAGGCTCCAGACTATGTGCTGGTAACTTGAATCTTTATAGATGGCTGCCTGATGGCCTGCCTAGAGAGGATGTCCCAATGAGTCTTTTCCTATGCTGTATGATTCTCTAAATATCTCATCCATCAGCTTCCTCAAAAGATCTCTTCCATCAACTTTGAGTAAGCTGTCCTTGAATGACTCTGTCCCAGTTTGTTTTGATGACGCTCCTATGAAGGCTTTGAGATGTTTGACCATATAAATGATAGTAGTAATAATAGTTGTGGAATGTCTCAGTTATGCACTGATCTTAGAAGTGTGAAATGTACCATTTTAGCATTTATGCTTCCTTAATATATTTAGTGACTTGTACAGTAATGCATTCCTTACTCCTATGTCATCAGCTGTGAAAGAATATCAACTGCTAGAGAAAGAGAAGAAAGCACGACTTCAGTACGAGAAGCAAGTGGAAGAACGACAGAAGAAATTGGATGAACAAAGGCAAAAGGAGCAACAGAAGCGAGTTGCAGTGGAAGAGAAGAGGAAACAAAAGCAGGAGGAGGAAAAGGTGAGTCACAAAGCTGTAGGTTGAATGTGAGGTTGTCCGCCAATGGTCAGGGACCACACCTCATACTGCACCCACCCCCCCGTCTCGCCCAGTGTCCTCAACAGGTGAGTGCCAGTGATGTCAGAGGCAGAGGGGTGACCTTCTTCTTCTTGCGTATGGCGCGCACAGCCTAAAGTTGTAAGACACCGTGTTCTGTTTGATCTTCTGTTTGTGCACGCCAGGTTGATTGCAATTGTTGAAACCATGTGAAGGTTGCAATCTCCCACCCCAGGGGTGACCTGATAGAAGTATATAAAATTGGGAGGAATAGATAAGGTATATATTCAATCTTTTTCTCATGGTGGGAATGTCAAATACTTGAATGCACAAGATTAAGATGGCGGTGGAAGTTTAAAGACGGGTTCTAGAGTGTTCGGTGCTTAGAATTTGCTGTCTGGGAGGTTGTGGAAATGGATATAACAACAAATTTTAAGCGATATTCAGATGGACACATGAACAGGTAGAGAGGACACAGAGCGAAACAGACCTCGCATAGGCAGATGGGATTAGTTTACATTGTCATCATTGTCGACACGAACATTGTGTACTGTGCTTTCTTGTATGTGTTCAATTTAAAAACCTATATCCGCCGTGCATTTCTGTAAGTACATTCCCATCAAAGTAACTCAGAAGTATGTAATTAGTCAGCTTGTGCATTTTCACCCTCTTCTTGAAACTTATAGGAACGCTATGAAGCTGTGTTGCGACGCACATTAGAACGGAGCCAGCGCTTGGAGCAGAGACAAAAAAGGTGGTCCTGGGGAGGAGCTGTGTCAACTGAGATGGAAACCTCAAATGGTAAATGCCCCTTTTACATGGAGAAACCTCTGGAGAAATACTTTCCAGTATTTTTTGCCCGATGTACAAATAACTTCCAGGATTGTATAATATTTGCTTGAACTGGCTAATAGCCAGTAATGTGAATTTTGTTTACAGGATGTGTTTAGTTCTCAAATACGCTTGAATTTATATGGGAAAATTAGCTTGTCCCTGGCCGAAGTGAAGGCAGAATCCATAATTGAGAAAGAGGGAATGCTGGCAGTTTGTTTTCCTTGGAAGGTCCATCAGTCTGACCCTTGGCAGGTGAATCTTACTGTCCCAGTAGTGGAAAAATCCTGGGAAAGCTGGAAAAAAATTAATTTGCTAGTCATCGATAAGTTTTTGTGGTTATCACTTTATCAAAATAAAGTATCGCACTGTTTATATAAAATCAGCCCAAACTCTTCCGTGACAATTGACACTTGCACAAAACAATTTGGTTTATTTTTCACTCGTGTCTGATTCAGCAGGCCGAGCGCTTTGCTTCTCCACGTGCAACACAAACTTATCTCTGTACAACTTCAGTCATGTACAAGAAAGCATGTGCGTGGAGTTTGGGATTGTTTTCCTCCTCCCAATAAATACAATCAAGTGAAGCCAGAAACCATTACTTTGTCTGTGGGGGCTGGGGAGATGAGTAGGGAAGCTGTGCTCTGTAACATGGGATAGGGTTGTTGAGCAATGGGGAAAGAAGCTAGGTTTTCGGGGTCAGAAACAGCCATCTTGCTCCCAATCCTGTTTCCCTTGTTCAGTTCTTACCATCACTAATCACCTCATTCCCAGTTTTTATGCCACTGATATTTGTTTGTCTTGGTTATCTTTTCTTAAATGATGAATTCTCTTTTGTTTAGGTGTTCCTACCAGTTCTTTAACTCCATCTCTCAGTCTGTCCGACTGCCCCCCTCCTTCCTCAGACTCTCAGACTTCCACTGAAGATGTTTCTGGTATCAGAAGTTTGAACCGACTTTCTGAAAAATTATATTAATCTTTAATGTGCTAATGGATGTTGCAAACTAACGTTTTTAGTGGTGGCTGTAAGGGGAGGCCTATCTCGATCACTGCTGGCATGTAGTACTTGCTTCATTCCTTCGAATTATTTGGGCATGGATGTGTACCTGGTGTGTAGGAATTGTAAAGTGAGATGTTATCCTGGAAGTATTGACTTGGATTTGCATGCAGCTATTGGCAAAAATGTACAGCACAGAGGAAGGCCATTCAGCCCCTCTTGTCCATGCCAACATAAAAATTGTTAGAAAACCTCTCCCATTTCTAATAAAATCAGATAATACTATAGGGTTGAGGGTTATGGTGAACAGGAAAGCGGTGTGAACAAGATCAGCCACTGAAAATCAGAAAAGTAGCTGATGCTGGAAATATGAAAAGAATTGTTCAGGAAAATACTCAGCAGTCTGGCAGCTTCTGAGGAGAGAGAAACAGTTAACATTTCGGGTCAGTGATCCTAGTCTCTACCCCATTACCAGCATTCCACTTCACCCCACACCTACTCTATCTACAATGTAAACAATTATTTTCTTTTTTTTGCCGTTGTGATGAAGTGTCCTTGATGGTTTGTCAACTGCTTTTCTCAGATGTTGCCTGGCCTGCTGAGCATTTCCAACATTGTTTTTTGTACAATCAGCCATTAACTTATTGAACAGTGGTGCAAGCTGGAGGGGCCATCAGTTGAGTCCTGCTCCTTTTTCCTCAGTTCTAAAACCATAAACTATTCTTCACAAATCAACTAAATTGGTTTGGAGAAATGGAACTGTTGCAAGCTGCTTCACCAAGAGTGTGCTTTCAGGATAAGATTAATCTCTCGCATGCATGGTCCGTTTTAAGATTCCAGAAACTTTTTTTTCTTGTCTCAGTTGGACTTTTCTTTTCCGTAGCTATAGACAAACACTCCACTTCCAGTGGGAATCTCATGAAGCAAGCAGGGCCAGTAATGAGTAAGCGATTGTCTTCCTCCTCAACAGCTCTCCCAAGTTCTCCTGACAAAGGTGAGTGCCCTGCGCCTGTCTAGCAAGTGCTGATATTCCAAATGTGTCACAACCGAGCTTTAAAGCGTGGTATTGATTTTCAACAGATGGGCGTCATGAGTTTGGAATATGTGCCTTTGACACTGGGTGGCACCGATGAACAACGGTAAACTGCGTCCTCTCAAAGTCAGACTGAATCGTTAAAGCAGTGATTGCAAAAATTGATCTGGTTGCTTGGGATGAGTGGGCCAACATTAAGGACTTGCACTGGGCTCCTCCATCCATATAAATGGGTGAAACTTTATAGTATTTGGGACGATGAGGGCTGACTGCAATTAGCTTCTGCTGATGTTTCAAAAGGCAAATAACTTTAAATTGTTTCCCCAACTGATACTAAATGTGCAAGTCACTAATGATGGACCTATTTGCCTTTACCTTAGGGGATGAATCAGTTCCCATATACTGTTGACCATTTTCTGAAAGTACCGACCGCTGTGACATTGAGTAGTTTATATTGGCTGTAACCCCAACATTCTTGCTATTGAGGGAGTGCAGCGTAGGTTTACAAGGTTAATTCCCGGGATGGCGGGACTGTCATATGCTGAGAGAATGGAGCGGCTGGGCTTGTATACTCTAGAGTTTAGGATTAGAGGGGATCTTATTGAAACATATAAGATTATTAAGGGTTTGGACACGCTAGAGGCAGGAAACATGTTCCCAATGTTTAGGCCAGAACCAGGGGCCATGGTTTAAGAATAAGGGGTAAGCCAATTAGAATGGAGACGAGAAAACACTTTCTCACAGAGTTGTGAGTCTGAGGAGTCTGTGAGTCTGTGGAATTTTCTGCCTCTGGATACTTTCAAGAGGGCTCTTAAATATAGCAGAGTCGGGGGATATGGGGAGAAGGTAGGAACGGGGTACTGATTGGGGATGATCAGCCATGATCACATTGAATGGCGGTGGTGGGTCGAAGGGCCGAATGGCCTACTCCTGCACCTATTGTCTATAACAGAGAACAGTAGACCATACAGTTTGACCCATACACTTTCTTAAATCTTGAATTGTTTAATTTTCCAAGCGTTGCTAAATGTGCCCTTAAATTAGGACAATGATCAGTGCAGTTGTGCTGATTTCAGTAAAATGGTTCAAGTATTTGTCCTTTCTGCTGTGGTGTAAAGCTGTTTCTTTTCAATCTATCAGATTTACAGGCGCTCGCTTGGAAAAAAAATACTAATTGACTTTAAAAATCTTTAGTACATCTGATTGTCAACCATCTTTTTATCTAACAATCTAATTAATTTGGAATGAGCACTTTGTTTTAAAGTTATTGCCTTATTGTATTCAAACTAATTCAATTTTTCTTTGCATTTAGAACCTATTTGAATACAATTTACTTTAATGTTTTAAATCTTATTAAAAACACACCTAATACTCTAATCACACCAATGTGTAGCTCAAACAGATTATCAATATTGGGCATCACTACTGATTAGACAGAAGCATGTTGATTCGGATTGTGAGTGGGATAGAGTGGTGGTTGTGGGAGCCTGTACTGATGTGCCTGCAGGAAACTAAAACCACTTGGTTAACTCCTACTGTTCAAAGTGTTGCATGAAAGTCAGAGATGAGCATTTCTCTGGCTCTTTATATATCCCTTTCATAATGTTCCAAAGCATTTCACATCTAATTGTACTTTTAAGATGGAGGCTCAAACGCCAACAGATGCTGGAGTCGGGCAGCATCCATGAAAGCAAAGGAATGGTTGACAGTTTGGGCAAAGACCTGGCATCAGGTCTTCAGTTCCTCTGGTAGTAAATCATCTATAAGATCACCCCTCCCACTCCTATGCTGCAGGGAACCAGTCCCACCTTATCCAGACAATATTCCTGTGAATTGTTTCTATATTGTCTCTCGCTCAATCACATGGCAAGCAAAACAGCACAGACTACTCCACATGCAGCTTCATCAAAGATTTGTACAAATGTAGCATGATGTCCCAATTCTATACTCAATGCCATGGCAGATAAAACCAAGTGTACAATAGGCCTTCTTCAACGCTATCTACCAGCATTGCCACCTCCGAGGAGCTATGTACTTGTCGTGCAAGGTCTCACTGTTCAATAACACATCCCAGGGGTTGGCATTTTGTGAAGGGAAACCAGTTAAACTTCCCAGTTGATTTAGATCTTGCAGCTTCAGATCACCACCACCACCTTCACTGTCCACCGCCGTATTGATGTCTTCTGTTAGCTTTGCTAATTATTGATAGTACCTGTATTCCAGGTTTTTGTGAATCATGTGCCGGGCACCCTGATCCCTCTGCATCTCATAGCTCTGCAAAATCTTACCATTCCGTTTAGAGATACAGCATGGAAGCAGGTCCTCTGGCCCACCAAGTCCACGCTGACCACTGATCACTCATTTACATTAGTTGCACGCTATCCCACTTATCAAATCCTTACATACTAGGGGCAATTTTATAGAGGCCAATTAACCTGCATGTCTTTGGTCTGTGGAAGGAAACCAGAGCACCCGAAGGAAATGCATGCGGTCACAGGGAAACAGGGAAACATGCAAACTCTGCAGAATTTCGATCTCTGGAGCTGTGAGGCAGCTGCTCTACCAGCCATTCAAAGAGCTTCACTTAACGTGTCCCCATTCACAGAACCTATCTGTTTTCTTCTGCAGCATCCTCATGCTCTTTTCACAATTAGCTTTGTTATTAGCAAATTCACAGCCACACCTCCAGTGCCCTCTTCCAAGTCATTTCATAAATTGTGAAAAGTTGAGATGACAGCACTGATCCCTTTGAAAGACCCCTCATTGCTCTTTACCAACCCGTGGAGTACTAGCTTGTGCCAGCTGTCTTCTGTTCAACCAGTCTTACATAAACATTGAACAGTCTTTCCACCCACAATTCCATTCTGTACACGATTACAAGTTAAACGAAGCTCCCCTGTCTCTGACTTTTATCCACTGTTGCCTCCTGCACCATGGCATTTGAAGAGCTTCAATAAATTGACCAAGTATGATTTTCCTTTCTCAAACTTTGACTTTGCCCATTTATCTTGATGCTTTTGCTAAGTGCTGCGAGAGCATCATTAATGCTGGCTCACCCCACCAGGTGGCTCTGGCCCCCATCTATATCAGAGGCTACAATTCCCACCTTGGCCTCATTGGTCACCTGGGAATGCACAAACCGAAATGCCCACGTCGCCCTCTATCATGTCTAAGACGGAGAAGAAGAGCTTCTAATGCTTCTGCAGGGCAGATGCTAATTGAACTGGCCTGAAGTCAGTCATGGAGACATGCAGCACGGAAACACGCCTTTTGGCCCATTAAGTCCATATCAACCATCATTCCCACCAACAGGTTCCAAGAGTTCTGCATCCCTCCCTATTTATGAATCCATATGTACAAGATGTGGGACAGTGCTATACAGCTGTAGGTAGTAGCTACAGTAAACTTCAAGCGTAAACAAGATGAACCAAGATCATTGGGCTCCTGATCTCAAATGCAGGGATGTGCAGAATTCAGCTGTTTAGGAAGCGAGCTCAGGCACATGAAGTGAACCTTGGTGAACAATGCTTTTGTCAGTTTGTCATTTGTGTTTTAGTGCTGACATACCCTGGCCTGCATGGACGAGATGGGCCGAAGGGCCTGTTTCCGTGCCTATGAGTGGTTTGCATTTACCCAAGGCTGTGGTCTGAATTGCTGAACTAGCAAAGCTCCGATAACCATTCTGACCTCTGGCATAGTCTGGAGTATACTCCACTTTGTGACTCCATGTGGTTCAGTCTCCTCCCACACCCCAAAGACACTCTGGTTGATAGGTTAATTGCCACTATAAATTGACCTGGTGTGTTGGTGAGTAATGGAATCTGGGGTGATATGAGGGCAACGTGAAAAGACTAAAGTGGTATAAATGTGGCCATGATGCAGATGGGTGCCTATTGATCGGTGAGTCAAGAGAACCATTTTCAAAAAGTTTGCTTCCATTAATCTATATAAACTAACCCGATTATGGGGATACTTATGGGGTTTATGGTGGACAAACAATGTACATTATCACCTGTTGCTGATGCTAGACTATTGCGTGCAATCTTGGGACTGCCCCATGAGCGCATTCCCTTAGTGCATCATGAGTATGTTGCTACCTCTGCACCACCCCTCCTACATTGTGCACATTACTGCCTGTAGCATAGCACAGCGCTCCCTCTACGCATTGCTCGTCCGACAGTGTGGCGCTCACTGCATTGTCCCTATAACAGTATGGTGCTCTCCCACTCCTGCCCCTATGACAGATTGTACAATCCTGCACAGTCCTACGGCATTTGTGTGTAACTCCTCCTGCACTGGAGCGTTAGACCAGATCTCTGGAGTCACTTGAACACCCCATGTCCTCACTCAATGCTGACGGTTTGGCATCTTAGGCGAACAGCCGGACTGTTATTCCTCAGGGGATTGATAGTTCTTTCTTGATAACAAAGTTTACACTGTATCTTAATACGCATGACAATAATCAACCAAAACCAGTGCCAAACTGTGTTTTTATTTGGTGCATACATTATTCAACTATCTTCAGCACATTTTCAGGAATCGCACTTGATTTGATGTTTGTTTGAGAGGTGCAGTGCTGCATTAAGACAATGTGTCGTTAAGCGTCTCGGCTGCCACAGGAAGTGCCAGTCGGGGCCAGCAGGTGCAGAAAATGCTTTCTTGCCTTGTTAAATATGCAAATGTGTTATGTCCAGCCTTCAATAGTCCTTTAAAGAAAAAACATGTTGCCTGGAAGGCGATTCAACGTAGGGCGGATATTTCAATCGAGCTTTTATGTGCTTTTCATCAAAATTAAATTAAAATTCAGCAAGTTTTAAGTTTTGGACATGAGCCCAGAACATTTGGATGCAATCTTTGTTGGTTGGGATGTTTCAATAAATAATGGACAATGCCCTTGATTCTTAGGAGATTCAGCGGAGAAGAAGAGGAGTTCCTCGTTGACTAGATTGGCCAGTAGCCCTCGATCGTCTACGCAAGTAGACAAACTCCCAAGAGAAGATCATCAAGGTGGCTGATGATTTGCATCGGGCGTTTCCCCCTGTTTTGTGTCCTAAATGTGAAACATGTCCATGAGCCTAACATTTAATTAATCCAGTATTAATCCCTTATTGAGTTGTGTGTCTGTGATGAAATGTTGCACCAACTGAAGTACATAAAACCTCCCATTTCACCAACTATTGCATCTGCTCCAGTGATGAGACTTTCCTTTCCAGGGCCTGAAAATGTTTTCCATTTTAATTCATCGTGACTTTCCTTTCACATAATTAATGGAGCACTCAGTGTCCCTTCGATTTCCCCGCACCTCAGCACACACATCGCCTCAGCCAAAGTGTAGAGTTATGGTTTTCTTCTCGTTTCGCCTCGGGTCCATATTCATTGGATCAAGCTCCATTAGTTCTGTCACTACCAGTGGAATTACAGCAAGATACACATCTTCTTCCCATTTCAATCGGGTCATTCCCTCTTGGTCCATTCTTCTATCTCCATTAGCCTTTCCCCTTCTCATGGCACTTTCCCATGCAACTGGGAGAAAGATGGCACACATTATTTTCTCCATCCACAGACCCAGTTGGTCCAAAAGCATACTTTTGCTTGTATTTCATCCATTTTACATATAGCACTCCGTTCTCCATCACTGAAGTAATCAAAAGCCGATTTGGGATTTATTTGCAGGATTTCTGTGGTCAGTATATAGAAATGCCCCAGAGCTTCCCGTCTCCTGTCACTGAATGCTCTGCTCCATTCCCCAGACTTGTCTTCAGCCACCTCCTACACTGTTCCACCGATGCCAGGTGTGAGCGTGAACAGCACCGTATCATGTTTTATTGACATTGGGACTCAGTGGTCACCTGAAATATTTAAATTTACCATTGTTCTTTTTCTTTAGCCTTCAAGTGCTGATCTTTTTTTAAGTAATTGTTGACAGCTTTGGTCTTCATTAAATTTCAGGCATTCCCTTTATTTTCTCCCAGTCCACATTCTGCCACACACCCCCTCCCACTTGCAAAATTCAACATTATGCTTGTTTTCTCAATTTCCTGTTGTGTGAACGGTCTTTGACCTGAAACATCCACCGTTTCTCACCCCAAGTTGCTGCCTGACCTGCTGAGTGTATCCAGAATTCACCGTTTTTTTTGTTTTGTAACACCTCTGTTTAAATTCACTTTCTACTGGAGAACCTAAAAAAGTGTTCAATTGTTGATCATAATGGCAATGAAGGCCATACTTTGTCAGCATTGCCAACAATCTGGCCAGAAACAACGATATAGCTTTGCAAGTGAAAATTAACCACCTTGAGTTTGAAATGTAATTGCACACCATCCTGTTCAAATGTTAAATATTGAATTCTCTAACAGAATGTACTTGCTAATTGATATCAGAAACGGTCCTTAATCAGAGTAATTCTCCTTTAGCTTGTTGAGATCATTTCCGATTTCACATGCAGACTTGTCTGTTGCTGCTATCTCTAACTGCGTTTTACCATTTGATCACAGGAGGCTGTGGCAAGGTTGTGCTTACTGCAGAGTCTCTTGGATTCTGATTGTTGGAGTTGGTCATATCTCCACCCACTGACCCGCAGGTTAACATCATGCATCCACCCCCCTCACGCACACAATGAAGTGATTGGTAGTGTATGTACCCTGTGTGGCTCTTGCTGTCATATTAATGAGATGCTGACTTAATCACCTTCAGTTTGAACATGTTTAGCTAGCAGTCATGATTTTGTTTATTAATGACCAGGCTAGTGTGTTGTGTTTGCACCCAATTTAATTACCATTTCTTGGCCCATTATTTGCTTCGACTTGTATTGCTTCAGACGGTAACTTTTTATAACCCTTTCTAGGTTTTGTTTTCAATTCGTATTCACTAACCTACTTAACACATTTTGTCACTTGCATTAACTCTTCTCCCATCTAGCTTCTTTAGCTAAACCATGTTGACTATTTTTGATTAATTCCTGTCCCTCAGCTCGACGTTCCCAGAACAGTCCCGTGGAGAGTAGTATAATCAGCCGACTGCTGACGCCCACGCAGGCCTCCTTAGCTAGGAGCAAGAGTGCCACTGCTATACCAGAAGCTGGACAAGGTTTTGCAGGTAATTCTCTTCAACTAACGACCACATCCCTAATATCCAGGAACTTGCTTCAGGTGACTGATTAACTTGCTTGCCCTCTGACCTTTTGTGCACTTTAGTGCGGGCCAGACATGAACAGCACTGGCACGCACTCTACTGATGATGACTCTCCCATAAACTGAGGTCACTTATGCCAAATTGGGATGGAAGGAAAGGGGAAGTGTAGGGCAGAGTAACATAGAAACATAGAAAATAGGTGCAGGAGTAGGCCATTCAGCCCTTCGAGCCTGCACCACCATTCAATATGATCATGGCTGATCATCCAACTCAGTATCCTGTACCTACCTTCTCTCCATACCCCCTGATCCCTTTAGCCACAAGGGCCAGGTCTAACTCCCTCTTAAATATAGCCAATGAACTGGCCTCAACAACCTTCTGTGGCAGAGAATTCCAGAGACTCACCACTCTGTGTGAAAAATGTTTTCCTCATCTCGGTCCTAAAGGAATTCCTCCTTGTTCTGGACCTCCCCAACATCGGGAACAATCTTCCTGCATCTAGCCTGTTCAACCCCTTAAGAATTTTGTAAGTTTCTATAAGATCCCCCCTCAGTCTTCTAAATTCTAGCGAGTACAAGCCGCTTTTTAATTAAGTAAAGGTGACAGCAGAGGCATAGGCTGCTGAGAGGTGGGGTAGAGGGGAATGGGTGGGTAGATGGGGCACTGCAGTAGAGAGGAAGCAGCTAGGAGGGAAATGCGGCGGATGGGGACCGGTGTTCTTTTGATACTTGATTAACTTGATACTTGACGAGATAGGGAGGTGGTACCTGAGAATTATGTTTAAAAGTCTATATTAAATCATTGTGTTAATGGCCTTAACCAATTGAAGGTTCATTTTTAATTTGTGACTGTTCCTTTTCTCATCCTACCACTGTTTAATATGGTAAACTGAGAATGTAGCAGACGTAGGTCATTTCTTCCCCCCCCCCCTCCCCCTCTGAGGCTGTGCTCCAGTTAGTGCTGCCATCCCAGAGGTCAGGCTAGTGCAGCTTTCCTTTCTTGAGTACAGAGATGAACATGGTACATAATAATCTAGATGATGTCTTGCCTAAACTCCGTATAATTGTTTTACGACATCCTCACGGCAACACTCAATCATCCTGCAATGAAGTTCAACACGCTTCTTGCCTTCCTAACAGCTTGCTTCTCCATTTGCTTTCGGTGCTTGGTATCCAAGAACTCCTGTCCCTTTGATATTAACTTTTGCCACTGTGTCCTCCCGTTATCTGACTAAAGTGGATGATTCGCATATATCCCCATTAGACTGCAGCCACCATCTATTTGCCCACTGACTCAATTTGTTGAAATTGCATCCTTGTTATAACTCTTCACCCCACTCAAATTTGTGTCAGTGGCAAACTCATTCAAATTATTTCTAGGTATTGTGAATATCTGTGGTCCAAGCACTGTTCCTTGACGTACCCAACTAGTGCGCCCAGAGAAAGCAGAGCAATTTTCGGTCCGTTACAGGGTATTTTCAGTAAACAGATGAGCTGTCAAAATACTGAAAATCCCAATGCAACCTGTTCAATTATTCTAATGTTAAACTGTCAAAAAGAACTCTGATAGGTTTGTCAAAGATGATTTCCCTTTCATAAATCTGTTGACTGTGTAATCTTTGCTTTTGTTTTAAGTGTCCTGTTCTCACATCCTTCATATTATGTCCTAATGTTTTTCCTACTATAATTTTCTGTTTCCCTTTTAAACCACGGGGTTACTTTGCCGCACTCTAAGCTGCACGGACCATTCTGTAACCAGCTGAAATTTGGAAGGTGACGACAGAGGTATCCACAATTTCTATGCCTGCTGCTTCAGATACCTTGGATACGGATCAACAGGCGCTTGGGGGTTATCAGTTTTCTCACCATGCAGTATTTTAAAATTTCATTTCTCCTTTTCGTTTAACCAACATGTTTTCATACTTATTTTCAGTTATTCATAAGATGGAATATTTGAGAAGATAATTAAGTAAATGTGGACGCAGCTAATAAAAGGAAATGCTATTGGTAACTGTTAGAACTGATCAGTGAGCTGCAGTTTGCAGCATCTGCCCGAATCATTACCTGCTCCTGTGGACTGCATCCCCGGCACATAAATCTTGTGTTTTCCCTCTTACAGATGCGGAAAGACTCTACCTTCTCCATTCCCTGCTTATGTTGCATAATTGCAGTATTTACTTTTCTTTCAGATGATACGAATTATTAGTTAAATGTGAAAATTGGAGAGGAAAAACAGATGTTTTGAATTGTGAATCTCTGCTTTGTTTTATAATTTCATGCTGGTATGGCGTTAATGCATTCCCAGAGACATTTGGTTCCAATATGTTTTACAGCATGTTATATGGGCTCAATCCTGAGTAACTGAGTTGCCGTCAGTGCTTCCTTAGGCCCAGCCGTATGGAATGAGCATATAGCTTTCTTATGCACAGAGGTTGTCAGTGTATATGCCATCTGTCTGAACATGGAAGGTAGATGCAGAATGCTGGAGTAACGCAACGGGACAGGCAGCATCTCTGGAGAGAAGGAATGGGTGATGTTTTGGGTTGAGACCTCCCTTCAGACCCTTCTTCAGACTTCAGTTTAGTCTGAAGAAGGGTCTCGACCCGAAACGTCACCCATTCCTTCTCCAGAGATTCAGCCTGCCCTGCTGAGTTACTCCAGCATTTTGTGTCTACCTTAAATTTAAACCGACATCTGCAATTCTTTCCTACACATCTTGCTGAATATTCTGATCTGATACCCCACCCCCCCTTTAAAAATATTTTTTCTTCTATTTTTATTTCGGATAGAAGACCGACCGCCTTAATACGTGTTTAGTCCAAGCTCTGTTACTTTGTTAAAATGGCTTTTTCTCCTCCCCCACCCCCAAAAACCCCCCACCCGGCCGGCATTCTGTAGTTTGTAGCAGGAGGTAAATGCATGTTCCTTTGGAGCTCAGCCCAATAGTAAACTGATCCAGCCTGGTGTAGTCACCTTCTCCCCCGAGTCTTCATCTCTGTCTGGCCTGTAATCTGATCCTCGGCAGGCTAATGGCCGTTCCTTCAGAATGTTTAAAAATATCCCTTTCAAATAGTTTAATTACAGGAAATAACATTCGCAAAAAAACATGTTTAAGCTGGAATAGGCATTTATCAGTCTATGTTCACTCATGTTCCACCATGTTAGCTGCCATTCTTTATTTTTATTTCATATTTTTAAGACCCAAAACTAATGCATGAAAATTATTCAGACTTCCCTGCATTGATTCCATTTATCTCTGACTTCTTGTTCAAATACTTGTCCAGATACCTATTAAATGTTGTTACTGTTCCTACCTCTGTCACCATCTCCGGCAGTTCATTCCAAATGCCAACTACTCTGTGTATTAAATAATTGCCCCTCAGATCCTGTTTAAACCACCTCCCTCTCACCTTAAACCTATTCCCTCTAGTTTTAGACACCCATATCATGCACAGCACACTTTGGCTATCTATTCCATCTATGCCTCTTAATTTTTTTATATCTCTGTCGTGTCACCTCGCAGCATCCCCTTCAGAGAAAACACACCCAGCCTAACTATCCAGTCTTTCTTTATACCTCAATCTCTCCAATCCATGCAAGGTCCTTGTGAATTGTTACTATAAACTGTAACTTAATCACATCCTTCCTATTGTGTATATCTGTGACTCTTCTAAATTGCAACCTAGTAGAAATATTAGTTAAGGAGATTGGAGTAGATCTGCGAAGATCTTTGCTCTACAGTGCGCTCATCTTGGAGGTTAATTTGATTTGATATTCTGATATTTGTTTGATGTCTTTTTGATATTTGGATGCTTTAGTTTTTATTGATCGATCTTTCTTGTTTTTTTTTTACTGTCTTCAGCATAATTTTGAACCTTTTTTCCAGCTTGGATTTTTTAATTGCTTTACCTATACTGCATGTGACTTTGGCTGCAACGTGGAGCCCAACTCTTATACAAACAGTTCAGCTGCTTATTTCTTCCTTGGGGTAGAACTTCTTGAACTGGAATGGTTAGAAGCTGTCTTGGGAGGAGTGCATGGTAATGCGCACAAAGGGCTGCATAGGTGCATGTTCTCAGTGAGAGTTTCAATGGTTATTCACTCATTGTGAAGTTAGCATTGTGCTTTTCATTCGACTATATGGTGATCCTGCAATTTAATACTTAAATATCACTACTTGCCGTTCACAGGGTGACATGGATCACTTTGTTCTTGGAAGCAAGTTCTCTAATTGCACTTTAATGTCCTGTTTCTTATCTGAATTACTAATCATAGCTTGGTATTTCTGCTGATATTAAAATGTGGCGGTGTACACTTGGCATTTCATTTGTCCTAACGTACACAATTTCTTTCTCTTCTCCACTTTTTCACGGACTTTTCTTGCTTTCCTGCTTCATATTCTAACTTTTTAGAGTCTCATCTCTGTCCTCGTTCAGCTTCAGCTGGCCCTGTGAGTTCCCCCATCAACCCAGCCAACAAGCCTTTGCGTAGCCGCAGTTCCGATCGGCAGAAGTCGATGCCAGGCGCCGCTGCTGGAGTACTTACATCAGGCGAGACCACACAGGTATGTCTACGGGGAAGTGTCGCGCTGCCGTAACTCAAAGCATTTCTTGGTGGCTGATGTTCATGCTGTTCATAAACTTAATTAAACTTTGAGTTACTGAGGAAGTTCAGCCAATGTCAGACTTTATGGGTCAGCAAGTAAATATGAATATGAATTTCTGTAGCCACTTTATACATTCCCACTGTTCCAAATCCAGTTTGAGAGTGTTACAGCCAGTGCAGTGCTTGTGAAATGTAGCCATTGTTAGTTTAGGCAGGTATGTCTCGGAGGGAGAAATTAACGAGCAGACAATTGCTTTGTTAATATTGGTTGAGGAATAAATATTGATCGGTCAGTGGGCGAGCTCCCCTGCTCTACGGAGGGTGTCTTGGCATATATGGCATTTATTGGAGAAGGTAAACAGGATTTTATCTAAAGGACAATTCAGTACAGTGCTTCCATTGATGGGATATAAATCATAGGCTGGAACATAGCTGAAGGTTGGCATAGGCACTGTGTGTGGGCTTTAAAGATCTGTTCCTGTACCATACGATTCCATGAAATTTTACCTTTTCTTTGTACGATGATAGAAACCCAGATATAAGGTTAGTGCGACTCTTTGATCTGCTCGTATCCTAGGGCATGTTGATATAAAGGAGGAGATGTTGAATCTTGTGTGGAACATCAATGTTTCCGGGGCCTAATGGGATCTATCCCAGGTTATTGAGAGAAGGCGGGACAGAAATTGATGTGGCCTTGACATAGATCTTTGTATCCTCTCTACAGCTACGGATGAGAACTGGACAGTAGCCATTGTTTCTTCATTAAGGACAATAGGCATTAACCAAGAAGTTGTAGGCCAGTGAGCCTGGTGGTAGGGAAGTGGTAGGGAAAATAGTGGAGAACGCTCGTGGAGCTACCATTTTTACATATGGAAAAGTGCAGACTTGTTAGGGGCAGGCATGACGGAAGAGGTCATGACTTACAAACTTGAGTGTTTTGGGGGGTAGGAGTGGACTTTAGTAAGGCATTGAACAAGAGCCTTGTGGTAATGTTATCCAGAAGATTAAGCACATGAGATCCAAGAAGACTTGGCAAATTAGATTTGAAATTTGCAAGCCCAGAGAAGTCAGAAGGTAGTGGTGGGGGGGTCTTTGCTCATTTTCCTCAAGGATCAGTGTACCCTTGGAGGCAGAAGAGACTACAGATTCTGGAATCGGGAGCAAAACACAAGGTACACAAGGAATTCGGCAGGTGAGGTGGTATCTGTGGAGGGAAATGGACAAATTAAGTTTTGGATCAAGACCATTCTTCAGTCTGATGGAGTATGAGGAGAAACCTGGCAAATTGGGAAACCTGGGTGGGGCAAAGCTTGGCAAGTGATGGGTGAGGGGTTCCAGACGATAGACTGGTGGAATAAGTGCCAAAGGCTAGCGATGGGTAGGAGACACAAAGGAAGAAAGAATAGTAAAATATAACGCTAGAGAGAGAGAGAGAGAGATGGGTGGAGAGGGACAGGGAGATAAAAGGGGAATGGGGGACTTCGAGGTGGGTCGGTGATGAGCAGGAGGAGGAGGATAAAGTCAAGAATGCAACATTGACCAGAGAGTAGATATTCTAGATTTAGAATGTCTGGAGTGAGGCTGATGGTGTCAAGAGTCAAGTCAAGAATGTATCATAATCATATATATACTGACAGCAGAACAATGAAATTCTTGCTATGACATAACCGGCCTGTAGTTGCAAACAGTAACACACAGATAATATATAATCAAAGTAAAATAAATCAATAACTATAATACTAGGTGTATTTGTACAAAAACTAGTCCATAATCAACACAGTCCGACACAGACCACATAAATCATATTTGCTGAGATTAGTGTTACGTAGTGTTCAAAAGCCTGATGGTTACTGAGAAGAATGTGTTGTTGAACCTGATGGTTATGGTTTTCAGACTCTACATTTCCAGTGATAGCAACGAGATGAGAGCAGGGCCACGGTAGAGTAGGTCTTTGGTGATGTTGTCTGCGTTTTTGAGGCAGTGACTCCTTTGGATCCCTTCATTGGTGGAAGGAGAGTTTATTACATGTCATAATGGTAAATGATTTTTGTTTAAAATTAACAGAACCAAGTCAAAGAAAAGCGCCCTTCATCTCCTGGTTCTACAGCAAGCCGTAGACGTTCTCCCTCTCCAAATGTAGCAAAGAGACCTGTGTCACCTTCGACTACAGGAACCCGGAGACCCCCTTCACCATCGACCACAGGAGTAGGGAGATCCCCATCACCATCAACAGTCAAGAGATCAAGTTCGCCGTCAACAGTCAAGTAAATATTCTACATATTAATAAATTAATTTCTAATGTATGAATATTGCTCTGCTTTCAATGAGCAGATGGAGCTTGTGGGTTTGGAATGTCAGGGGTAATGGCTGGACTTTATCAGTTAATCCCTTTAACATGCACGGAACAGTACAACATGGGAACAAGCCCTTCAGCCCACAAGGTCTGTGCCAACCATGATGACCATTTAGAGTAACAGCATAAACAAGCCCATTGGCCCACCAATGGTTCAATCATACTTTATTGTCACATGTACCAAATTACATATTGAATTAATTTTTGCATACAGCTCAGTACGTATAACTATATAGGCACATCTTGGATGTTGTACATGTATAACAATAGCACACTGAGACAAAATACAAGAGTAGACAGATTTGATGCTATCTTCAAGTCCCAGTAGTAAGTGCAGAGGTTGTTAACTTGACCGTGAAGGCCCGTTGTCCTGGCTGTTCTGCAGGGTTGGTCTGGTCAAGCCTGGCATGTCTGATCCTCCCCTGCTGCTACTCTGCTTTGTGCAGCTGCAGGTTTTGTCCTGTCCGTGTACCTGGCCTCTTGGTGTGACGCCTGGTCCAGCCAATCCTTGGGCTGCTGTAGGCCCTCCAGCGGCCTGCACCACCGTCAAGGTGCACTGCACTGCCTCCATCAGTCGGTCCACTAACCGAGCCTCTGCTCCGACTCTTCTCCCCCCCCCCCCCTTGGGGCAAGCAGGGGGCGAACTCAGCGGCTTCCCTCTCCATCGGCGAGGGAGCCAGGACTTCTGTCAGTGTTTGGCTGCGGCTCGCCGGCATCCTTCTCGCAGAGTTCTCATCGACCACCAATCACACGTTCATACTAGTTCTATATTATCCCACTTTGTCATCTGCTTCCTACACGCTCAGGGCAATTTACAGAGAGCAATTTGCCTACAAACCCGCACATCTTTGGGATGTAGGGAGGAAACCAGAATGCCCGGAGGAACAGACACAGTCAGCACCCGAGATCAGGATTGAACCAGAATGTCGGAATCTGTGACGAAGCAGCTACACCACTACGGCCGTCCAAGCAATGGGGGTTTTTTTCTCCCCAATGTGGCCCAGCTAATGTTTTTTTACAACTGCAACATTAATTCCTGATGTTTTGGTCCATTCCCTGGCTCATGAAGGCAAGCAAACCAACTTCAGCAAACTATGGACTTGCATCCAAAGATCCCTCTGTACATCTCTGCTCTTAAGGGTCCTGCCATTCACTGTGAACTTTCCTCTTGCATTTGATCTCCCAAAGTGTAACCCCTCACTCGTCTGCCATTAAACTGCATCTGACATTCCTTCACTTGTTTCTAACTGAATATCCTGTTGCATTCTTTGACAACTTTCCTGACTACCCACAACTCCACCGATGGTTGTGTCGACTGGAAACTTACACTTTAATTTTCGTCCAGATTATTTGTATCAAAAACTGATCCCAGTATTGATCCTTGTGGGACTTCACCAGTCACAGACTTCTGATCATACAGACACCTTCAGTCTGATATGGCCAAGACAATTTTGCATCTGATATATCAACTCGCAATGTGAGTTAATCGTCTGGATTAGCATAACATAGGGGACCTTGTCAAATGCTTTATTAAAGTCCATAGAGATGACATCCAATGCCCTCCCCTTAGCAGTCATCTCGGCCACTTCCTCAAACATTTGGTCCGTTATCTCCATCCGATCGAACTTGAACTTATTAGCTTGCTTTGAAAGCTCTATTGAAGGGTTATCCATTTCAAACACTTGCTTTCCTATCCAAGGATGCTGTGCCCTCTCAGCATTTCCTGCACTCTCTCATTTTATTTAACTTTTACAATATCTATGTTTTTTTAATTTCCAGAAAATGGCGTTAGATTTACAATTGAAACACAAAGTACTTGTGCTATAACACCAGGATAAGCTCTCAACTAAGAAAGCCCAAAGCCAAAGTATTATCTAGCTATCTAACTAAATATACCAACCTGCAATAAATAACTCTGTATGCAAAAAACAGCTGCCTACATATTAACCACTGTGCCCTCCATAATGTTTGGGACAAAGATCCATCATTTATTTATTTGCCTCTGTACTCCACAATTTGAAATTTGTAATAGAAAAAAATCACATGTGGTTAAAGTGCACATTGTCAGATTTTAATAAAGGCCATTTTTGTACAGTTTGGTTTCACCATGTAGAAATTACAGCAGTATTTATACATGGTCCCCCCCCATTTCAGGGCACCATAATGTTTGGGACACATCAATGTCATGTGAATGAAAGTAGTCATGTTTAGTATTTTGTTGAATATCCTTTGCATGCAATGACTGCTTGAAGTCTGATTCATTTCTCATCACCAGTTGCTGGGTGACTTCTCTGGTGATGCTCTGCCAGGCCTGTTTTGCAGCCATCTTTAGCTTATGCTTGTTTCGGGAGCTAGTCCTCTTCAGTTTTCTCTTCAGCATATAAAAGGCTCTCAAGCACCCAGTCTTTCCTCCAATCTTTCCATTATCTTTGCAAACTTTTATTGCTGTTTATCAACATGAGGACCAAAGTTGTGCATATGAAAGTCAAATAAGCCATTTGAGAACTGTTATACATTAGCCAAACCCTAGGTGTACCAAAATCAACTGTTTGGAACATCATTAAGATGAAAAAAAGGACTGGTGAGCTTATTAATCGCAAAGGGAACTAACAGGCCAAGGAAGACCTCCACAGCTGATGACAGAAGAACTCTCTCTATAATCAAGAAAAATCCACAAACACCTGTCCGCCAGATCAGAAATACTCTTCAGGAGTCAGGTGTAAATTTGTTAATGACCACTGCCCGCAGAAGACTTCATGAGCAGAAATATAGAGGCTACACGACAAGATGCAAACCACTGCTTAGCCGCAAAAATAGGATGGCCAATTTCCAGTTTGCCAAGAAGTACTGTATTCACCGGCAATGAAGACGCACATGCATCGAAGAAGCACCCCCATTTTGAGTGGCTAACTTTTGAAAGAGGCTGGTGGGACAGGATCAAGGGTTTTGGTTTAGTCCAGGGGTTAGTAATCTTTTTAGCATAGGGGCCAGGACCCATGTTTGTGAGCGGATGGCGGGCCACATCAACTATTGCCATAGTTAATAAATGGGAGGTAATAATACATAGTAACTAAATTAGTAATTGGTAATAATACATATTGATAATACATAAATTAGTAATAATACATACCAATAATACATAGTTTTCACATGTTTTTTAATTAGTTTTCTGCAGTTTCCAGATCGCCTGCGTGCCCCGGGACTAGCTGCAGTTCCCAGATCCCTCACGCCCCCGGGATTAGCTGTAGTTCTCAGGTCGCCTGCTAGCCCTGGGACTGGCTGTAGTGCCCAGATCTCCTGCGAGCCCTGGGACTGGCTGCAACGCCCAGATCTCCTGAGAGCCCCGGGACTGGCTGTAGTTCTCAGATCCCTCACGTCCCCGGGATTAGCTGTAGTTCTCAGGTCGCCTGCGAGCCCCGGGACTGGCTGTAACGCCCAGATCTCCTGCGAGCCCTGGGACTGGCTGTAGCACCCAAGTGGTCTGCGAGCCCCGGGACTAGCTGCAGTTCCCAGGTCTCCTGCGAGCCCTGGGACTGGCTGTAGCACCCAAGTCGTCTGCGAGCCCCGGGACTAGCTGCAGTTCCCAGGTCGCCTGCGAGCCCCGGGTCTAACTGCACTTCCGTTGTCCGGTCCCGGCGGCAGCTCACAGCCACCTGAGCTCATGAGTGAGTTGCAGCATTAACCCCGACCCCCTCCTTCTCAACTCTCCTGCCCTCCCTGCTACCTTACCCCTGGTGGCCCAGCCATGCTGACCCGGGCCGGACTCCAAACATTATGGAGGGCACTGTACATGACCCACCTCCATGCGCCACAGGTCCCTCCAGCTGAGCCTTCACTTTTCTACACTTTCTCAGTTCATCCACTGTCTCTGCTTAACCTGAATTACTGCTCTTGTACATCTCTCTGCTTCCTCCTGAAGAAATACCTGCCCTACAACCAATTTCCTCCTCTCTGTTGGACCTGCCTTACTCCACACTGCTTTCCCTGTGCTGAGCCCTATGCTTTCTTTCCCTCGCTGCACCCTACCAACAATGTCTGTCTGCCTCAGCTGCTTGTGCTTCTTCTACTGCCTGTTTTCAATTCCATTTCCTTCCTCTAGTTACACTTGGCACAAGATTGCTAACAAAGGTATCCTTGCTCCCTGATAATTGCAACCTCACTTTAGCACATTTTAACTTCTCTGTTAGGCTAGACAATGGTAAATGGAGAATACCTTTCCCATATAAAGCCACATTACTGAGACACTCTGGAACTCCTAACCATTTCCTAATATATGAACTATCTAATCTCTCTAACTTTTTTCCACCTAAGACACTGGCACCTCATATACTGCCAATGGCCACATCAATCTAGGAAATAGCCCAAACTGTAAACATCACAACTTCAATTTAGCTGGAAGCCCTGACTTCTCTATCCTTTCTAACCTGTCCGTAATTTTTTTAAGCTGCTGAACCTGTTCAGTCTAATCCAACTTCCTGTTATACCAACTACCCATACTTTTAACTGGTTACACATTATAGACGGGATTTCTACTTCATCTGCATAAAACCTTTTCTCTACTGCCTTTCCTCTTGCCAAATAAATACTCTGTGATTTACTAGGTTTAATCTTCAATCAAACCCATTTAAGATTATCATTTATCTTCTCTAATACCTTCTCGTACAAGCTTGTTGTGGTCTCCAAGGTTTTATAGAAACATAGAAATTAGGTGCAGGAGTAGGCCCTTCGAGCCTGCACCGCCATTCAATATGATCATGGCTGATCATCCAACTCAGTATCCCGTACTTGCCTTCTCTCCATACCCTCTGATCCCCTTAGCCACAAGGGCCACATCTAACTCCCTCTTAAATATAGCCAATGAACTGGCCTCAGCTACCCTCTGTGGCAGAGAGTTCCAGAGACCCACCACTCTCCGTGTGAAAAAAGTCCTTCTCATCTCGGTCCTGAAGGATTTCCCTCTTATCCTTAAGCTGTGACCCCTTGTCCTGGACCTCCCCAACATTGGGAACAATCTTCCTGCATCTAGCCTGTCCAACCCCTTAAGAATTTTGTGAGCTTCTATAACATCCCCTCTCAATCTCCTAAATTCTAGAGAGTATAAACCGAGTCTATCCAGTCTTTCTTCATAAGACAGTCCTGACATCCCAGGAATCAGTCTGGTGAACCTTCTCTGCACTCCCTCTATGGCAATAATGTCCTTCCTCAGATTTGGAGACCAGAACTGTACGCAATACTCCAGGTGTGGTCTCATCAAGACCCTATACAACTGAAGTAGAACCTCCCTGCTCCTATACTCAAATCCTTTTGTTATGAAATCTAACATACCATTCACTTTCTTCACTGCCTGCTGCACCTGCATGCCTACTTTCAATGACTGGTGTACCATGACACCCAGGTCGCGCTGCATCTCCCCTTTTCCTAATTGGCCACCATTTAGCTAATTGCTTTCCTATTTTTGCCACCAAAGTGGATAACCTCACATTTATCCACATTTTACTGCATCTGCCGAACATTTGCCCACTCACCCAGCCTATCCAAGTCACCTTGCAGTCTCCTAGCATCCTCCTCACAGCTAACACTGCCCCCCAGCTTTGTGTCATCCGCAAACTTGGAGATATTGCCTTCAATTCCCTCTTCCAGATCATTAATGTATATTGTAAATAGCTGGGGTCCCAGCACTGAGCCTTGCGGAACCCCACTAGTCACTGCCTGCCATTGTGAAAAGGACCCGTTTACTCCTTATCTTTGCTTCCTGTTTGCCAGCCAGTTCTCTATCCACATCAATACTGAACCCACAATGCCCTATGCTTTAAGTTTGTATACTAATCTCTTATGTGGGACCTTGTCGAAAGCCTTCTGGAAGTCCACATACACCACATCCACTGGTTCTCCCCTATCCACGCTACTAGTTACATCCTCGAAAAATTCCACAAGATTCGTCAGACATGATTTACCTTTCGTAAATCCATGTTGACTTTGTCCAATGATTTCACCGCTTTCCAAATGTGCTGCTATCCCATCTTTAATAACTGACTCTAGCAGTTTCCCCACTGCCGATGTTAGACTAACTGGTCTGTAATTCCCCGTTTTCTCTCTCCCTCCTTTCTTAAAAAGAGGGGTTACGTTTGCTACCCGCCAATCCTCAGGAGCTACTCCAGAATCTAAAGAGTTTTGAAAGATTATCACTAATGCATCCACTATTTCCGGAGCTACTTCCTTAAGTACTCTGGGATGCAGCCTATCTGGCCCTGGGGATTTATCGGCCTTTAATCCATTCAATTTACCCAACACCACTTCCCGACTAACCTGGATTTCACTCAATTCCTCCTTTGACCCCGCGGTCCCCTGCTATTTCCGGCAGATTATTTATGTCTTCCTTAGTGAAGATGGAACCAAAGTAGTTATTCAATTGGTCCGCCATATGCTTGTTCCCCATGATCAACTCACCTGTTTCTGACTGCAAGGGACCTACATTTGTTTTAACTAATCTCTTTCTCTTCACATATCTATAAAAACTTTTGCAGTCAGTTTTTATGTTCCATCCCAGTGCAGTCATTTTTTATGTTACCTGCCAGTGCAGTCAGTTTTTATGTTCCCTGCCAGGTCCCTGCCATATTGGCCCTGATTGGGGGGAGGTGCAGTCCGTCCTGCCGTCTCTCCCCACCGACGACCCACCGTGATGCTCTAATCACTAGCTCCATCACCATTGGAAACGCTAACGGGGAAATAGTACACCCTGCCATCATGCCCATCTCTAGTCCCTGCCATGCTGTTGTAAAGTCTGCTGTATTAAAACATTCGGACATCTTGGAAATATGCTTTCACTAAATTTACTATTGGTCCTGGAACTCTAAAGAAATCAAAAGCACTCCAAATAAGACTGTGGCA
This sequence comes from Raja brachyura, assembly GCA_963514005.1. The sequence continues at coordinate 44,997,872 of OY740793.1, forward strand.
CAGATCCAAACGTATTTGCCAGGTCCAAAAACACTACATGCAAATCTCTTCTCGAGCTTGGCTTTGTGAATCTGGTGTCATATTACACTAATGTGTTCTAAGTAACCTGTGAAACCTGGGATTCCTGCTTTCTGCACTGTGGTATCTATTAACCTGTTCCTTTCTAAATAACGTGCCAGCCTCTGTGCCAATATGCTAAAGAAAATCTTGACTTCCACATTTAGGAGACATATAGGCTTAGACTCCCTGCTTCTCCCAAACTATTCGCAAGAGCCTCCACAAGAATCTAAGCACATCAGGTGCACTTTCATATAACCTGATGTGGCAAAACATCTAACTTATGCTCTATCTTTCCCAAGGCTGGTACAGGTGGAGGGAAACCCATTCCCCTTTTCTTTTCAGGATCTGAGTATGTCCTTTTTAAATATTCCTCTAACTCTTCCTTTGAAGCTTTGAGCTTTCCACTTTTTCCCTGACTAAATATTCTTTTAACAAATTTAAACGGATCCCTATAAAACGCTGACCTGACTCACTCCTTTCTATTCCTCTAAAGGTGTTCTGACCTCAGTATTGCTAACCGATTCTTAACTTTTCTTGCAAAACATTAATTCCCTCTCTCTCATCAACTGTAGCCTTTCTCCACTGCTTTCTCAACTGTCTCCTCTCCTTCACTGATCTCTTGATTTTTCTGTCTCGTCTAGATCTAACCACCTGTAGAGCCTGCACCTGTTTCTCAATTACACCAAACCTGTCCGCACCATATTGATAAATAAACTCTCCCTTCTTATCTAACTTATTTTCCATTGTTCCTTTCAGACTCTTTAGCACCTTTACCAAATCTATATTAAGTTTCCCATTCCTTCCTTTCGCTTGGCCGAGGCCAATTAACTCTGTTTCAGCCCACTATTCAGCACTTCTCCTTGACTGGCAGATTAACCTCACCATCACCTCCATCCCCCCCCTCTACAGTGCTTGTTCCATCAGTAACAGGGTCAATGATATCCTGCAAATTGTGGTTTTCTACCCTTTGCTGGACTTCACTCGACTGACTTCTCAAAAAGTACTGCTCAATGCAGAAGTACTGAACAAAGAGGAAGAAGGTTGAATTTTATTGCGTTCCATCACAATGAGGAATGTGGAATCCATTGTGATGGATGTTTATGTTAACTTTTATGTGGCTGTGTGTCTTGTTGCTTTTCCCTTAATATGGCTGTATGGTAACTCAAATTTCACTGGATCTTAATTGGTACATGTGACAATAAACAGACCTTGAAACCTTGAATGTGATTTCCCTGCGCCCCCTCTAACAAGCACTTCTTTACCTGATGTATTCTGAAGCCCTTTGCTGTTGTTACTTTCTGCCAACCACAAGAACAGACCTGGGGCTTCTTTCCCTTTACCACTGAGCTGCTGCCCTTCAATTAAAAATGGTGCAGTCATTGTACTGACTTTTTGGAGAGTCAAGGCTGTGTGTACAGTGGGGTTCCACAGGGGTCAGTGCTGCATGCCTTGCTGTGTGCACCACGTGGCACTGATGTGGGAAATTTCAAGAGGCATGATAGAGGATTGCAGAAGATATCAAAATTCTCCAGGAGGACGACTCTGGCTAGAAGTGGGGAAAAAAACATTTTATTGTAATTTATAGATGGGGTGAAAAGCTAAGTCAATTTCCCTCTGCAGAGAAGGTAACAATTAAGTAACAAATTTGTTATTGACAATGTTTTTAGAGACGATCTGAGGTAATGTACTCTTGCCAAAGAGTAGTGGGTGGTCTGGAGCTTTGCTTGAAAGGGTCGTCGGAACCCTCGCTGCATTAAAAAAATACCTGGAATAGCCGTGGCGAGTTGAAATATGGTTTCCTCTGGAGGCTGGGTGTTGGGAATAATACAAAGACCTGCTTTTCTGGCAAGGATGGGCTGTATGAACTGAAAATAAGATTGAGGGAAGCAAATGTGGCACACTCAGACAGCATCTAGAAGATGCTTTCAGAGGCAATAACTCTAAAAAGGTGTGCGATACAATGAAATCTATGACAGGAATGTCAACCCCATCTAAATCTATTGACAGATAATGAACCATTTCTCTCCAATCAACTCGATACTTTTTTTTGCCAGATTTGAATCCCTAGATAATTCTGCCAAGTGCACCGACATCCTTAAATCTGTTGCACCTGCTATCTCCGACAGAATTGCCATCACCGTTGAAGATGTCAGGAAAACATTTGAGCGTACAAATACAAGGAAAGCTGCTGGTCCGGATGGATGCAGCGCTTTCCTCTTGAGGAACTTTGCAACACAGCTGGCTCCAGTGTGGCAACAAATCTATCAGGCCTCTGTAGACACACACACACTGTCCCTCTTCCATAACATTTTCTGTTATGGAAAATTTGCATATAAAACCTTTGCCCAACAATACATGTCCCAAAGAATATAAGGATTTCAGACCCATAACCCTTACATCGGTGATTATGAAATCTCTCTAAATAATTTTGCTCCGACATTTCATCAGTACAACAAAAAATAAACTCGACCCATATCAATTTGCCTATAAGCTGGGCTGTGGTACGGAAGATGCTGTTGACTCCTTAGTTCATATTATCTCTAAACACTTAGACAAACCCAACACCTAATCAAGAGCCCTCTTAGATTTTTTGTCAGCTTTCAACACAATACAAGCAGACATTTTGGTGTCAAAAATGATCCAGCAGGAACTAAATCCCTATCTGATTCACCAGTATGCTTCCTTTCTCACTAACAGTGTACAGATAGTAAAGGTGAATAAAACCCTTTCATCTGCCATCACAACCAACGTCGGGGTTCCCCAGGGGAGTGCGAGTTCAGCTGTGCTGTTTACCTTTTATACTGATGATGGTCGTACAGATACACCGAATCAATATATTCTAAAGTACTCGGATGACACAGTTCTATTATCTCTGTTGAGTAACTCAGACAACCCCGGGCTGCACCAACTCGGCGTGAACAAATTGGTCAAGTGGACTGAAAATAATGCCCTTGAGATTAACACAAAGAAAACAGAAGAGATTATATTTGGCTCACCATCTGACTCTCATAAAGTTTCACTTGATACCAATAACGAAAAAATCAAGCAGGTGTCTTCATTTAAATACTTGGGGGTAACGATAGACTATCAGTTATCATGGAATAACCACATTGATAAGATTTGCAATAAGACAAAACAAGTAATCTGGTTTCTCCGCCGACTAAGATCATTCGGAGCAAGTAAACAAATCCTTTTATTAGTTTTTTACTGCCGTGATAATGAGTGTTTTGCAGCATTGTAACACTACTTGGTGCTACTTCTAAATCAAACCTGCTCCAACAAATAAAAATTGCTCAAAGATTGTAGGTCAACCACTACAAATATTGTGTCTATTATCGTACCTTAAAAACATACTAAGGATGGCCATTAACATTTCCTCTGACACCAACCACGTTCTGAATAGTGAGTACAATTTGTTACCATCAAACCGGAGATATAGGGTTCCAAAATTTAATAAGGTTAGAATGAGGGGCTCTTTTGTGCACCAGTCAATCCTTGGACTAAACACGGCGCTTAATCCCAGATCAAACATACGCTGACGGGCCATAAATATGGTCTTCTGTTATTGTAATGTCTTGTCGAATGTGGGTTTTTTGTGATCCTGTCTTGATATCTTGATGCGTGTCTTCTTTCGCCCCTCTTGTCTTTTTTGTGATGCTGTAAATGGAGCTTCTGTGATGCAAAACAAATTTCAGACTTGCTCTGACAATAAAGTATTATTGTATCGTATGGAAGCTCCTGTAACATTATGCTGGATTCAGAGCTGTATGACAGTGCAGGTAGATCCACCATAATGGATAGGTGTGTTCCTAAGAGACCTTGCATTATAGAAATATTGTCATGTTGTATAAATAATTATACCAATGGGGGGAAAAAGGAGTTGGGTCTGGAGTGCAGACTCTTAATAACAAGTATGAAACACTTTACCCATAACCCCTTTCCTCCATTTTTTTTACCCTAGAGGATTTGACCAGAAAGGTCTTTGTAAGTGTGCTAGAAGTTTGTTGTTACTTTGAGCTAAATATACTGAAAGTTGTATCATTATTGTATTATTTGTAATTTGCATTATAGCAGAACTACCTTTCAATCTCACTTTTGGAAATGCTATTGTTAAATTGTAATTTTGTTCTGTGGTATATAATAGTGACACTTTCCCAATGTTAAGTATGTTTATTGATGTTTGATTTTATTTGACTTAGATCAAGTCCAAAGAGCCGTCCTCCTTCTCCCAGCACGTTTCGGCAGCACCCTCCGTCCCCTACATCTGTCCGTAAGCCTCTGCACCGACTCCCTACTGCTGCCACTGGAGCAACTTTAACCAAAAAGAAAACTGAGAAAGAGGAAAAACCAAAGCAGAAATCTGAAGTTTCCACTGCAGAGAAAGATTCCTCCGTAACATCCAGCAAATCCAAAGATTCTGAGCAGAAACCAGGTACTGTCTACTCAGAGGAGATGCAACAGAAAGAGCCTCGGAGTACAATCGGGCAATGTCTTGTCCACTCCTGAGTCTGACCTTGAGAACCGCAGCACTCCCCTTGGGAATACCTAGGTACTCGAGTAGCTAGTTATGCTAAATGGCAGTGTGGGCTGTGAGGATGATCCAGAGACTTGGGGGATTTGCGAGGGTTTGATGTGATGTTTGGAGGAACCCGGGTGTCCATATATATGAATCGTTGAAAGTTAATGTGCAATAAGAGCAAACAATTATGAATTAAAACTCAAAACAAAGTGCTTGTGTACCTCAACTGGTCAGGGGGACTTGGAGTATGGAGGGTTAGCAGATGAGCAGAGGGGTGGAGTGAAACAGGATGGCAGGGAGAGGTGGGAGAATGGTCTGTGCATGGGGGTGTGAGAAGATTAATAGGGAGGGGAGGGTCAGAGGGGGTTTGACTGAAGTTGAGGATTTAATGTTCACAGAAGGCTATGGAGACCAAGTCGGTGGATATTTTTACGGCAGAGATAGATAGATTATTGATTAGTACAGGTGTCGGAGATTATGGGGAAACGGCAGAATGGGGTGAGGAGGGAGATCAGCCATGATTAAATTGTGGAGTAGACGTGATGGGCCGAAAGGCCTAATTTTCCTTCTATTCCTTACGACCATTGTTTTGTAAGCTACCCAAGTGGAAAATAAGATGCCGTTCCTCCAGTTTGTGTGTGGCCTTACTCTGGCAATAAAGGAGGCCAAGGACAAAAGATAGACACAGAAAGCTGGAGTAACTCAGCGGGTTACTGGAGAAAAGGATTAGGTGACATTTCGGGTAGAGACCCTTCTTCAGACTGGCGAGTCGGGTAGAGGGTAGAGACCTTCTTCAGACTCAGCGGGTTACAGCATCTCTGGAGAAAAGGATTAGGTGACATTTCGGGTAGAGACCCTTCTTCAGACTGGCGAGTCAGGGTTCCTTTCCATTTCTCCAGAGATGCTATCTGACCTGAGTTAGTCCAGCTTTTTGTGTCTATCTTTGGTTTAAACCAGCATCTGCAGTTTCTTCCGACACAGGCCAAGGACAAAGGTCGGTATGGGAAGGGGAGTTAAAATGGTTAGCAACTAGGAGATTCAGCATGTCTCAGTGGATAGCGTTCAAGTGTTTGCGAAACAGTCATGCAGTGTACGCTTGGTCTGCCTCACAGTGTAGGGCACATCAGGAGCCCCAAAACAGTAGATGAGGTTGGAAAGGATGCAGCCGAACCTCTGTCTCACCTGGAATGGATGTTAGGTGAGGGAGGTGCAGGGACAGATGATGCATCTTCTGCGGTTGCAGCTGAAAGTTCCTATGGAGGGAAGAGTGAACCAAGAAGTTGCAGAAAGCGAGGTCTTTGAGGTGGGGCTTAGTGGGAACCGGATGCAAGTGAGATCACATTAAAGGTGGAAATGTCAGGGAATGATGTGTTGAATGCAGACGCTGATGAGGTGAAAAGTGTTGACCTCAGGAGCTCTATCTTGTCTGGGGTGAGGGGGAGCGAGAACAAAACTGTGGGATATGAAGAGACGAGGGTAGGCGATCCAGGAGGGAAACAACATTTACTGAAGAAAGAGGACATCTCAGATGTCCTGAAGTAGAAAATCTTATCTACGTGCAGCAGAGACAGAGAAACTGCAAGGGTTGACATCCTTGCAGGAAAGAGAGTGAGAGGAGGTGTCGTTGAAGTAGCTGGGAAATCTGGTAGTCTATAGTAGATTGTCAGTGGATAATCTGTCTCTTGTGATAGAGACACAACAAGAAAGGGGAGAGAGGTGTCTGAGATAGTCCAGGTGGTAAAGTTGATGAAATCAGCAATGTCTGCATTGATGACAGTTCTGGACTCCTCAGCCTGCTCGTCCTTTCCTGTAAAATAATTCTTGTATTTCATTGGGGTCCCCACTTATTTTTCTAAAGTCTGGAGAATACAGGACCATTTGACTTAATCTTCAGTATGGAAATCCCTCCTCAGAAAACAATCTGAACCTTTGGAAAGGAGGCCTAACCTGTATTTAATATTCCGGCTATTAACTCACAAGCATCTTGTGTAATTTCTGCACATGCTTTGTAATTATGTATTTTTGCACAGACCTTTTCACTGTCTTATATAATTTGTGTATAATTACACTGCAGCCACAGTGGTGGAGGGAATGAATGCTCAGTGTGGTGGGTGGGTGTGGATTGAACATGATACTGTGTCCTGGGAGGCATTAAGTTTCTTGAGAGCTGCTGGTCCTGCACTCTGACTAAATGGCAAACCAGGGACATTCATTGTCTGTCACGTAACCGTGAGTGTAGAGGTTCCTGATGGATGTGATTAGGGGTGATGTTCATGTGGTCATGACCCGCGGTGAATCTCAGAATGTTTGGCCAGATGATAAATAATCTGTTTAGGGATCGGGCAAAATGCTTCTAAAATTAAATTAATAATCTTCTGGGTGAGTCTGTGCCAGAATCAGATTACAGAACTGTTGCATTGTTAAAGAGGGTGTAGAGATGGTTCATTTGGCTTTTACCAAGGCTGGAGAATTACAGTAGTAGCGAGAGATTGATCAGGCTGGGGTTGTTTTTGGAAGTGAAGGCTGATTGGCAATTTAACTGATGTGTAAGACCGGCCTGAATGAACAGGAGAGCCTAATTTCTTTGATCAAAGTTCAATAGCTGAGGTTCAAGTTGAGGAGCATGATAGATTATGCCTGGATTGGAGCTGTCAGAAAGGTTAATGTTCATCATATTTGAAAGGTACCTGGACAAATCATATCCTGCGAGACTCTGAGCAGGAAGTAAGATTAGCCTGAAAGTTTTCCTTTCATTGGCACAAACGCGACAGAGCATATGACAACTGCATCCTGTGCCATAAATATCTACGGTCTTGTGATCAGCCCGTTGCTTATTCCTGGTTTGTGTATTCTGTGTAACAATGATAAAGCTGGTAAATTTCCCAACACCAAAACCAAGCCGCCAACTGAAATGTTAATAAAGCTATAGAAAGAACCTGTAGATTCCCAAGGAGTGGACAGGTGGCCTTCCTGTAACTTGAGTTGCCCCTTTATTAGTTACCCAAGCTGAAGGCAAACTTGGGCCATGATTTATTTGCTGGCTTCCACCTGGCAAGCTGTGAGCTGGAGCAGTGAGGTTTGCAGATGCTGATGTGTCAAATAACACTTCCCGGGCATTCCTTATTGTACAAGCTGCAGAGAAAGGAATTGAAAACCATCACTCGTTGGGGCCTTCTTCTCTTCAGCTTGCCACGTAAGTGCAGATGCCTGGTTCTATTTGGAGCATCTTGCAGTCAAAACCTTGTGGATTTGAGGATAGCATTATCGATCTAGATGTTGATATTTGTTTGATGCAGTGTTTTGAATAATGGATGCGATTACTCAGAGTTTCTTATATCAGAATCCTACTTGTTGCAAAATAGCCCTTCTCCACCTAAGTGTAGGAAACATTTTTAATCAAGAGGTAACACAACAAAACGGCTTGTGCAGAAAAGTACACCTGCTATTGTACTGATTATTGAGTGGTGTATATTCATAAATAATCTGGCATGACTTATTTTGACTAGGTATTTGTCATGCCGAAGGTATTCTGAATAAGTTCACTAGGGGTTACTCTATGGAGCTGGGAACATTACAGAACAGCAGCAGGCATCAATCTACCAGCTCTTGGGCTCAAATGGAAAATTCTCTTCCCAAGACATTTGGATAGCTCATAAGTATGGACCAATGAGGGCAGGTGGGACTGGCATAGATCAGGCAACTTGGTTGGCATGGGCAAGTTGGGCCAAAGGGCCTGTTTTTGTGCTGATTATGATTCTGTTATTGTAAATAAAAATTGGGAAGTCGGCAAAAGTGGTTAGTATAAAGTCATGCAGAACCGAAGAGCCATTCAGCCTCGGGTAGTAAGGTACTCATCGCTTATCCAGTTGGTCTTGCTCACCACCCGGTTCCCAGTGCTATTCATTTTTCTGTTCTAGTATTTATCCAAATTCCTTTGGAATGTTCCCATTGAATCTTCCTCCACTGCCTATGCACTGTAATGCACTGCCAGTCACAGCTTGCTATGGTTAAATAAAATTAAGGCGATTCTCTGTTCCCCAGCCTGCTCCACTTTCAGTGCGCCGAATCAGTGAAACACATCTCAACCCCCTATACTGGCATCTCTAATTAACACTCATTTTAGTTTCACGTTCCTCCCCACAACCCAGTAATGCTTGCTGCCCTGCAACCAGCAGGGGGCTGCTGCCCATGGTTGTTAATGTGGGAGATCATTGCAAGGAAAGCAAACACCATGCACATTGGCTCAACATCAGTCAATCTGCTCAAAGCATAGTCTTTCCCAACTCCACATACAGCTCCAAACCCAAACCATGGTGTTCTATTTGCCAGACCAACCATCTTTGCTAGGTTAACAACCATATAGTAAATTTGTAGTAATTTAGTAATCAATAGTAATCATATCCAGAAGTAGCAAATCTCCTTTCCAGGATATTGGTTCCCTCTCCAGATTGGTTGCAGCCTGTCACTGTTGTGCAGGTTACTTCTATCTGAATGATCCAACAATATGAATCCCTGCTCCCTGAATGTGCTCCATTGCCACTCACTCATCCGGCTAATCCTTCTATTTCAGTCCTCACAACCAAGGTTGAAGATTGTTCATCAGAAATGTGATTTAGTATGAAGTTTTTGTATTATTCACATGATTCTGGGGCCTACAAATATTTAATTTGTAACTGCTGTGCCCCCTATTATTCATCTTCCTATTGGTGATATTGCAGGGACCACATCTGCTGAAGAAGCTGCTAAAATCCTGGCTGAGAACAGGCGTCTTGCTCGTGAACAGAAGGAGCGTGAAGAGCTGGAGAGATTGCAGTTAGCGGAAGCTGAGAAGTAAGTGTACACAGACACGGCCTGAGGTTTATCACCATTTGTATGTTTGTTCAGGCTTTCTTGCATTGGCAGATGTGTTTTGGATTCAAGTTCCAGAGTCTGACAACGAGAGCCATTTTTTTTGCATCCATAGTTTTAGCTTTGCATACCTAAAATGATGACTGCAATTTCCACTGCAATACATTACAGGAAACAGCTGGAAATGAAATCGCTGCAAGAACCAAGGAATAGTTGGAAGCAAGCGTTTCCTGGTTCTGCAGTACTTTGCACTGAGTGGTGCTTAATCCCGAGAAATGCTTTACAAAGGTCACTTTTTATATATTTAAGACCAGAAAGCGGATTGTGTAGTTCTGGTTGTTTATCAGTGCTGTGATCTAATTTAGATTTTAGCAAAAGTGCACAGTGTAAGTGATCAATTCCTGGCGAAACACAAAATCTGACTGAAAGCTCCCAGTTATCACTAAACATCCGTGGTGTGGCACGGTGGTGCAGCGGTGGAGTTGCTGCCATACAGCACCGGATTTGATCCTGACAATGGGTGCTGTCATACAGAGTTTATACGTTTTCCCCGTGACCATGTGGGGTTTTCTCCTGGAGATACCAATATCTGTGGAGCAAGAAACACTTATTGTTTCAAGTATGACTTCATCAGAACCAGGAAAGGTTAGAAAATAGGCATTTTTAAATTGTGGAGGGGAAGACAAAATGTTTGTGATAGGACAGAGACCAAGATAAAAGACAAAGCAGGATAATGTGAGCTAAAGGGGTGCTGAAGTCTTGTTGCTGGCAGATTTTATTAAAGGGTATTTTTATGAATTTTGATTTCACCATGTAGAAATTACAGTTGTGTTTATACATAGCCCCCCATTTCAAGGCACCATAATGTTTGGGACATGGCTTCACATGCGTTTGTAATTGCTCAGGTGTGTTTAATTGCCTTAATGTAGGTATAAGAGAGCTTCCAGCACCTGGTCTTTCCTCCAGTCTTTCCATCACCTTTGGAAACTTTTATTGCTGTTTATCAACATGAGGACCAAAGTTGTGCCAATTCAAGTCAAAGAAGCTATTATGAGGCTGAGAAACAAGAATAAAACTGTTAGAGACATCAGACAAACCTTAGGCTTACCAAAATCAACTGTTTGGAACATCATTAAGAAGAAAGAGAGCACTGGTGAGCTTAGTAATTGCAAAGGGACTGGCAGGCCAAGGAAGACCTCCACAGCTGATGACAGAAGAATTATCTCTATAATAAACAAAATCCCCCAAACACCCATCCGACAGATAAGAAACACTTCAGGAGTCAGGTGTGGATTTCTCAATGACCACTGTCTGCAGAAGACTTTATGAACAGAAATACAGAGGCTACACTGCAAGATGCAAACCACTGGTTAGCTGCAAAAATAGGATGGCCAGGTTACAGTTTGCCAGAAGTGCTTAAAAGAGCAACCACAGCTCTGGAAAAAGGTCTTGTGGACAGATGAAATGAAGATTAACTTATATCAGAGTGATGGCAAGAGCAAAGTATGGAGGAGAGAAGGAACTGCCCAAGATCCAAAGCATACCACCTCATCTGTGAAACACAGTGGTGGGGTGTTATGGCCTGGGCATGTTTGGCTGCTGAAGGTACTGGCTCACTTAACTTCATTGATGATACAACTGCTGATGGTAATGGCATTATTCTGAAGTGTATAGCCACATCTTATCTGCTCAAATTCAAACAAATGCCTCAGAACTCATTGGCCAGCAGCTCATTCTACAGCAAGACAATGATCCCAGACGCACTGCTAAAGCAACAGTTTTACAAAGCAAAAAAAAGGTAAATTCTTGAGTGGCGAAGTCAATCACCCGATCTGAACCTAATTAAGCATGCCTTTTATATGCTGAAGAGAAAGCTGAAGGGGACTAGCCCCCAAAACACACATAAGCTAAAGATGGCTACAATACAGGCCTGGCAGAGCATCACCAGAGAAGACACCCAGCAACTGGTGATGTCCATGAATCGCAGACTTCAAGCAGTCATTGCATGCAAAGGATATGCAACAAAATACTAAACATGACGACTTTCATTTGACATTGGTGTCCCAAACATTATGGTGCCCTGAAATGGGGGGGACTATGTATAAACACTGCTGTAATTTCTACATGGTGAAACCAATGTATGAAAATGGCCTTTATTAAAATTTGACAATGTGCACTTTAACCACATGTGATTTTTTTCTATTACATATCTCAAATTGCGGCGTACAGAGGGAAATAAATCAACGATGGGTCTTTGTACCAAACATCATGGAGGGCACTGTATGTGCTTGGTTTCTCGGTTCACTGTGTAGGCATTAAATTGAAGTGTTACCAAATCCCTCCATCGCTGTGGATAGGAAGGGTTTAGAGTGATATGTCAAACGCGGGCAAATAGCATTAGCTTCGATGCACATGTCAGTCAGCATGTGTGAGTTGGGCTGAAGGGTCACTATCCGTGCTGTATGACACTGACCTGTTTGGTCCCTGGACAGAGGGAAGGGAAAAGTTAAAGCGGCAGTTGTTAGTGAATTGTGAAGAAGGTTGGGGAGGTGCAAAAGTCGGAGTGGTTTGAGAGGCCAACATAAATTGTGTACGTTAGAATGTGTAAAATGAGTATTTCATGTTTGGCGGAGACTCGATGGGCCAAACATTGAGCTGTTCCCCTCATAACAGTGCAGCAGGGAGTCGGGGAAGAAATAGTGCTTCTCCAGCCAGACTCTGCGAATGATTGCGCTGACGAATAATCTTCCAGCTTGCCTCCCAGCTACATACTAGACCTCCCTCCTGATATGCACATCGTGAAACAGGAACAATGTCCGGTTTTGTGAGTGTTGCTCTCTCTCCCTGCCCCATTTGTTGTTTCCACATCACCCATGATTATTCAATACTCAGTCTGGCTGGCGTGGGGACCATCTCTAGAAGCTGATGTTCTGCTGTTCTTGCTGCGTAGCCAGGTTGTGAACTGCAGAACCCAGTGGTGTCAGGGAATACACAGCTCCTCTTTTAGTGCCTCGTTCTGGGTATTTGTTCGTGTGTGTTGTCTGAGTCTGTGCCTGTGATGCTACTGCAAGTGACCTGTATCTCGCCGTACCTGTGCATATGGCAATAAACTCAACTTGAATATCGCTTCAGTCATTTACTTGTTTTTTTTGCTTTTGAGGGGTGAGGGGTTCTGCTTAAAGCAGCAATTGTTCAGCACATCAAAAATCCAAGCTCTGGGTATGGAGATAAGTAATTGGAAGGCTGCATGGGGGTGCCCCATGCACTGTTCCAGTTGGTGGTTGTGCAATTCACAGACCTAGAGAATAAATGTGTTTTATTGGCCCCTGTTTGTATTTGGGTGTGTTGACAGTCAAGACTGATCGCTGCAGAGATTTAGCTTTTAGTTTACTTTGTTGTCATGTGCCATGAGGTACGGTGAAAAGCTTTTGCAATTCTTTTCAGGCAAAAGAAAGAAGAGTTACAGCAGAAGGAGGCAGAAGAGAATGCTCGCAGGGAAGAAGCAGCCTGCGTGCAGAGGGAAGAGAGAAAGCTTGCAGAAGAGGAGAATCAAAGAAAGACGGAAGAGGAGAGGCTTTTCCAGGAGCTTGAAGAGCAGGACCGCCTTGCTGACCTAAAGCTCCAGGTCAGAGTTCACCATTGGTAGCAAAGAAAATATGCAATCTAATTTTAACTTTGAAACGCTAAGAATATGTATAAACAAAGCTTCTTATGCCTTGTCCCTAAATATGTGATGAATTAGTTCTTTGAGTGGGCCAAATCATCTTTCATACTACAAATGTTGCTTCTTCCGGTCCACAGTCACTTTCCTTTTTGTAATGCAAAGTCATCCTGATCATCCACACCTGTGTTCTTTTGAAGACCATACTTACTTAGCCAATCAGCTTATTGAATCAACCTATAATAATTAAGATCTGTGCAATCTGTATATTTATTACTCTGCAAATTATAGTACTTTGTTCTGCTGGCTATGTCCAGCAGTAACCAAATATTATCAGTCACCTTCTGCTCAGTCCAGTTGTCTGCGGATTGAAATTATCTTTAGTCACTAGGTCAAGATAAATACGAAATAAAAGATCAGATGGGGAGGTCAATGTCTTAAACATTTGAGTTATTTGAAGAGGAGAGGATGATGATATGAGGGTAGGGCAATGGATGTTGGCCACATTGGAAAAACTTTCAAGGGTCCTTGTTGAAACCCAAGCCAATGTTGGATCAACTCTACCACAGGCAGGAACGGGGTACTGATTGTGGATGATCAGCCATGAACATATTGAATGGCGGTGCTGGCTCCAAGGGCCGAATGGCCTACTCCTGCACCTGTTGTCTATCTCCATGGAGATACAGAAGATTAAGGCACATGGAATCCATGGAGATGTGGTAGAGTTGATTCAAAATTGGCTCGGCCATAGAAGACAGAACGTAGAGGTGAAGAAGTATTATTGGGACTGGAAATCTGTGACCAGTGGTGTTATGCAGGGATCAGTATCAGGGCTTCTGTGATTGTGTTTAAATGACTTGGACAAGTTGTAGATGGGATGATTTGTATATTTACAGTCAACATCAAATTTAAGAGTTGTGGATAATGAAGACGGTTGTCAAAGGATTCAGCGGGATATGGAGCAGTTATAAATATGGTCAGAGAAATGACAGATGGAGTTTAATCTGACAAAGTATGCACTTTGGGAGGTCAAATGTAAGGGGATGGTATACAATTTAATGGAATGACCCTTTACAGCATTGGTGTGCAGAGAGATCTTGGGGTTCAAGTCCATAACTCCCTGAAAGTGACACAAGTAGCTGGAGTGGCAAAGAATGCAAATTAAATGTTTGCTCTCGTAGGTGGGTGCATTGAGTATGTGTCTGAAGGTCATGATGTAGCTTTATAGGACTCTGGTATGGATGCATTTGGAGTATTGCTAGCAGTTCTGGTTGCCCAATTACAGGAATAATGTGAAGGTTATTAGTTGGGGCTTTGAGTATAAGAGTGGTAATTCATGATGCAGCTCTTGTTGGGCTGTATCTGCAATATTGTGTGCAGGGCTTTAGAGTGGGTGCAGAGGAGACCCACCAAGAAATTGCCTGAATAAGAGCATTTTAGTTAGAAGGAGAGGTTGGATTAACTTAATTCATTTTCTCTTGAACGACAGAAGCGAAGGGGACACCTGTCAGAGGTGTATACAGAGTGGGTAGTCGATCGTTCCCCCAGAGTGGAAGTATCAAATACCAGGTGACGGGGAGAAAGTTTAAAGGAGATTATGTGGTAGTCTTTGTTTAGAGTGTGGTGGGTGCTTGGAACACACTTCCAGGGCAGGAGGCAGAAACTGTTATGATAGGATAGATTGAGGCATTTGAATAGACACATGAGCGAGTAGGGAGCGGAGGGATATAAACCATGTGTTGACAGATACACAGTTTAAATCTGTATCGTGCTCGACACAGACATTGTGATCGGAAGGGCTTGATCCTGTACTGTTCTGTTCTATGTTCAGTGGACCCAGCACTGATCCCAATGGAACGCCACTTGTTACACACCTCCCGTCTGAAAAGCAGTCCTCTACTGCCACCATCTGTCTCCTACCTTCAAGCCAATGTTGCATCCAATTGGCTAGCTCAACCAGGATCTTCCAAACCAGCCTAACGTGCATAATCTTGACAAAGGCCTTCCTAACGTCAGTGCAGATAATGTATACCACATTACCCTCATCACAACCAATCATCGTGATCACTTCTTCAAAAAACACATTTAAATTTGAGACACGATTCCCCATGCTCAAGGCCATGCGGACTATGCCTAATCAATTCTTGCCTTTCCAACTGCAGCTAAATCCTGTCTCCCAGAATTCTAGCCCACTTTTTCTCTCCTCCTCCCCCCCCCACCCTTCAACTCGTGTTAAACTCACCAGTCTGCAGTTCCCAGTCTTTTCCTTGCAGCCTTTCTTATCAACATAGCAGTTAGTTTTGTTGTGGAGAGGAGGATTTGCATGCTTCCAGGTATTCAGCACACTTTCATCGGGCAAATCTCCAATCTCATTAAGATGGGACTATCTTGGTGCTGCACCTCTACACTATACCCATGTCCATTCACTTAACCTCTAAGTCCACTCAGAACTCAGTTTATGCACTTACGCAGTTTACAGAGGATACTTAAAATTGCACCTCATTATTTTTCGGGAAATAATTTGTTTGATAGATTGTATTCTCCACCTGATAATTAAGTCTCCTGCACAGTATCTGCAATGGGATAGTTTCCCCAGGATTGGCAGAATATTAGTGTTTGCTCGCATCCCATAAATACACTGAAGTTCAGCTCTCAGCAGAAATTCATGTTAACAAGTCTGGCATTTGGATCTATCCACATTTAATTCCATGGTTACACCTTTAATGGATCATAAAATATAAATTTAATCACACAAAGTCTGGTGGGAAGACCATTAGCTCTCTGTGCGGTTTCATTTTCTGAGTTGCATCTCTATTTCTCGCCTGTGTTTCAGCGAGAGGAGGCAGAGGCGAAAGCTATGGAAGAAGCTGAGCGGCAGAGAGTGGAACGGGAGCGAATTATGCAGCAGAACCAGCAAGAACGTCTCGAGAGGAAGAAGGTGGGGTCCTGACTCTCTAATTGTTGATGGGCCAGGGCCCATTGCAGGAGAAGGCAACAGAGAAGGGGCGAGGAGTGACTGATTAGCTGACATTGAATTAGGATTCTGAAGAACTCCAGTTTATGGATAAGGGCTAAAGGGTGGAGAATCATGAAGTACTTGAGAAATATAGGGAGTGCAGTCAGTGTGGTCTCAACACAGAGAAGAGCCATGAATATGTCTGCTCTCAGTTTATGTCTGACTCATGGCCTTGCTGAGCGTTAACTTTAGTGTCCTGGATGGGTTCAGCTGAAAGTAAAGAGACACACCCACACTGAGGGGATGTAAGCTTCCCTTACCCCACACCATCTGGCAGTCCTGTAGAGCAAACATGAGATCAGACAGAGCTATGTCCAAGATACGTCACATGCCCTTCTCTGGTCTTTAACCCAAAGTGGGGCATGATCCCTCAACCTGGACATTTAGGTGGGATACTATCAGACGCCTGAGATTTTCTGGAGAATGCTGTTAAAGTTGGCGTGATTGAATCGTGGGGCAAGCTGGAAGCGCGGGTCTGTAATGTTAATAAAGACAGATGTAAATAAATCCTATTGTTAATGTTCAGAGATTTGAGATTGGCCTGCCCAGGTACTAGGATGGGATTTTGAGTGCTGGACAGATTTCGCCTGGTGCTGAGGTAGTGTCACAGATGTTTGCCTGATTTGGTCAGCCTTCCCCTTGAGTGTTCTGCAGTTGCTCCTAGACATCCTGGACCATGGTAACATGGAGGGAACACACCATCCTGATGTCTTGTGTGCTGCCATAGAATCTCCTATCAATTGCCCCAACTTGTGTTTCTTATCTCTGCCGCTCCATCTGATTCCACCCTTCCCTGATTACTGCCTTTACTTTTCCTGGTGGTCACCAACTACCTGAACGTTGCATGTGACCACCTCACAAACGCCAGTCAATGATGCTGTTGCATGCCCAGTGATCCGGAGTGCGTCCAACTCCAATTTCTTGATGCGGTATAAACGTTTACTTGCTGGTGAATTCTGTTGATACCAGATTGTTTGTGTCAAACTTGCTGGGGAATTTCGAAGCCCGAGGGCTGAGAAATCTGCAGGTGACCCTCGCCGAGCCCATGACGGGGAGTCTAGAGTTGTGCCACGTCTCTGCTCTCGGACTGAGTTGTACCATGACTCAGCTCTAGATTGCACAGTCATGCAGGATGGCTCAAGTGTTTGCGGACACTTTCGCCTTACATAACGGAGTCTCTGGATGGGTGACGTCAAATGAGACTCTCATCAAACTAACCATTTTTGGCTGCTTCAATGCTGCAGGCAGGCCTGGTGCACTCTTGGTCCTGCCAAGCGAAGGTGAGGTGTGTGCCTCAACCTGGCTGCAGATGGCTGTCGGGTTTAACAAACCGCACAGCTTCAAGTTACTTGGTTTTAATCTGGGCCCCTCCAGCTGCATCATTGTCCTATCTTTTGATCATGATGTGACTCAGACCATGTGTCTGGGTGACTGATCCCCTCCCCTGACCATGTGACTGTACTGAGGCTTTAACTCTAGGTTGGCTGGTACAAGAGGAAGGGGATTGGACTCTGAGCTGCAATTAGACTTGCTTGGATACTGGCAGCAAGTTCACATTATTTACATATTTACACTGTGGCTTGAATATTTTTCAAATTCCTGATGCCCCAGGCAAGTCAATGTTTTCCTGTTATTAACAGAGAATTAAAGAAATTATGAAGAGAACCAGGAAGGATGGTCAAGAACAATCAAAGGTAAATTAAATTAATTGGAATTGGTTTTGTTTCTACTCTAGTTTTGGTTTTCCTGCTCCCCCACTTGCTATCTCCAGGATAAAGGCCAGCACCAAGGGAAAGGAAGATGGTTTAGCAGTAGCACACCTGATAGAGCCCTTGTCTCACAGCACCAGACAACCACGTTCGATCCTGACCTCGGGTGCTCCACTTGTGCATTCACCCTGTGACCGCAAGGGCTTCTTCCAGGTGCTCTGGTTTCCTCCCACGTCCCAAAGATGTACGGGTTTGTGTAAGGATTGAACGAGAAAGTGGGAGAATGCTGCACTGGTGTGAACAGGTGATTGATGGTTGGCATGGACTCGGTGGGCCGAACGGCCTGTTTCAAACCTTTAAACCTGTTCCCTTTGATATTACCATTGACAACTTTCCCACCATTGAACAGGAAGCAAAGTGGGGTAGCCGTATCAATATCTACATGAACAGGTCAGAGGCCTTGTGACACATCATCATAGATGTTCTACAAGTTCCAATGACTCAAAGCTCAACAGCATCGAGGCCAGAGCAACCCTTGATTAGCACCCATGTACCACCCCCTCGACATTCATTGCACAACATCATGGTTAAGTTTGTAACGGCTACAAAATTCACAGCAGTTACTCATCTCGGCTACTTCAACAGCACCTTCAAATCTGTGACTTCTTCCGCCAATGACAAGGGCATCAGGCACGGCCACACCTGCAGGTTCCCATCCAGCCCGCATACCCCTGTCTGGAAATGTATCATAATTTCTTCATCGTTGCTCGCTCTGTCCTGGAACTCCATACTCAACGGCAGTGTGGAAGGACCTGTTTTGGAAGAACTTCAGGAAAATGGCTCACCATCTTTAGGACAATTAGAAATGAGCACTCAATGCTGGCCTTACCAGCAACATGCAGATCTGAGGAGCGTGTACACGAGAATGCAGTACCGCGTACACACTGAAGCACTGCCAACATGGTCAAAAACCTGTCAAAGTGGCAGCTCAGCCATGGCTGTGATTAACAAGCCTCCATTTACACAGTAATCCCATCAAGGCTTCACACTGGGGGTAATTTATACTGGCCAATTAACTTTGAAACGTGGGGGGAGGCACCAGGGCATCCAGGGGGAAACAACACTGGCAGAGGGAGAATGTGCAAACTCCACATGGACAGCACCCTGCCAGAGAGCAGTTCCTCTGCCAGCTGTGTCATTGCGGTAGCCTGCACAGCAGTGATCATGAGGAGAGATTTGATTCAAGTTCCAGACCGAATGCTGCACAAGACCCACGTGAAGGTGGTATCAAAGCCCAAGGAGTCACATGGCAAACATCCTGGATTCAGTCTGAAGAAGGGTCTCGACCCGAAACATCGCCTATTTCCTTCGCCCCTTAGATGCTGCTGCACCCGCTGAGTTTCTCCAGCTTTTTGTGTAATCCTGGATTAAGAATCATGTTTGCAAATTCTGTGTCTCCAAACTACAGCCAAGGTCGGGGTGCCGTTGAAATTTCCACTTGTATGAATAATAGATTCTTGTTGGGTTGAATTAGTCTACCACATGTGCTTGTTGCATGGCTTGGGTGAGATGTGAATGATCATCGGTAAACATTCTTTCCACAGATGGATGATATGACACATGACGCAGCAGCAGAGGAAAGCAGTGAGGATGAACCCAGGAATGAGGATGCAGATGAAGTGGGTGAGTGATCAGGCACAGATTCTAAATTGTTGTACAAAGCTCCTCAAAAACAGGAGGATCCTGAGCCCGCCCTCCCTCCCTCCTTCCCTCCCGATCAGCTGGTAATGGATTCAACATATGGGTCTCAGCAAGTGGAAGTCGGTGCAGTTCCAACACTTGATGCCAATGCCAGCATGTGCCTGGTACCCTGTGGAGGCGCCGACTACAGAACGGACGTGCGACTGCGTCAGTACACTGCACTCTGCTCTCTCCGGCTCCAGCTGCCCCTTGCTGTTGCAGTGATCCTCACCAAGAGCAAAGGGTAGCGGGTCTGTCAGTTCAGCCTGGGTGAATACTGCCTCCCACGGCCGCTGCAAGTCACTGACTGGGGGGTGAAAAACAAGCTCTCTCTCGTCCCACGCATAGCCCCATGCCACAGCCGCCACCAGCAACCCCATGGCACTGCCCCCAACCGCACTCCTGCGACAGACCACCCTCTGTGCAGTCCAGCCAGTCCTTTGTAACTGCTCTCTGTCCCCCACGTTACTCTGATCAGCCAGCGTCTGCAGCAGCCCCATGTACATTGGTGCACATAGAGGTATCTGCCTAATTACTGTTTTCTGCCCTGCGGTACTAACGCTGCCACACAGGAAGAGCAGCTTCCAGGCTTTGTCTGTTTAAATCCAGATCAAGGTGTCTGCAACGGTCACAGCACTTGCTCAAGTTCTCCTTGCACCTATTGTATTTTCAGATAGTACTAATGGAATTGATGAACTACAAGATCAAGCACAAGATGGAGTGGAGTTGTCTGATGAAGCTATGGGAGATACGACAGGGTTAAATGCTGTCAACCAGACCAATAACATCACAGTGCATTTGAATGAGACCGTGATGGGTGTAAGGTAGGTTTCTGTACCTTGTAAAGGGTTTGTGCCGTATCCAGCTCGATCTGAAGGGGGGAGAGAGATGACTTTCTGCAGGGAGACCTCGGCACTAGATGTTATCTTGCATGTGTATTAACACCATTTTTTGTTTTCCGTTTCCAGTATTTCTTATTTTGATTGGATTACATGTACTTCCACCCATGTATAAATGTGTCTGGCTGTTGGTTGCAAGGAAGGATTTGCTTATTGAAGCTTTCTTTACTATTTGTTTTAACAAACCCCTTCATTTTACAGCCTTGGATTTTCCTCTGGGATTCGATTCCGACTGTCCAGCGCTATGATGCTGCCATGTCTAGCCCATCCATCGCTCTGCTTCTCTTGTCAATACTAAGATTTTAATCTTTGTCCCAGCCCCTCGATCAATAACTGAATATGTACAGAGCCTTTAACATTAAAGCTACCACAAGTTGCCTTCACCCCGGCTTCATGAGACATTGTTTGATTCAAAGATAAATGAGATGTGGTAGATGATGACAAGCAGTGTCAAAGGACTGGTTTACAGACATTCAGTCATTGCAGGAGGAGGTTAGCCTGCAATCCCCACTGGTCTGCCAACATTCCATGTAATTCTGGTCCCTAACCCTCTCCTTACTGCTCTGCAAACTCCTGCCTTCAGATCCTTATCCAGCTTCCTTCCCAACCCACAATTAGCCGAGTCATCTTTGGTTTGGACGGCTATGGCGATAGAAGGGACAGTTGGCTGTGAGCGCTCTGGTCCCCCAGCTATGTGTACCGGCCCATTCCATGCTCCAGAGTTAATGTTGCTGAAGATAGACACAAAAAGCTCAACGAGACAGGCAGCATCTCTGGAGAGAAGGGATGGTTGACGTTTCGGGTCGTAACCCGTCTCCAGGCTAGTTAGGTATAGGGGAAACGAGAGATATAGAGGATGATGTAGAGAGATAAAGAACAATGAATGAAAGATATGCAACAAAAGTAACGATGATAAAGGAAAAATAGGCCATCGTTAGCTGTTTGTTGGGTGAAAACATAAAGCTGGTGCGACTGGGTGGAGGAGGGACAGAGAGAGGGGGGATGCCGGAGTTACTTGGAGTTGGAGAAATCAATATTCGTGCCACTCGGCTTTAAGCTGCCCTAGCGAAATACGAGATGCTGTTCCTCCAATTTGCATTCAGCCTTTACAATGGAGGAGAGGGAGGTCTGTGTAGGAATGGGAAAGAGAATTAGTGTTTAGCAACCAGGAGTTCAGGTAGGTTCAGGGAGACTGAGCAAAGGTGTTCAGCGAAATGATCGCCCAGTCTACGTTTGGTCTTGCCGATGTATAAGAGTCCACATCGTGAACAACAGATACAGTAGATGAGGTTGGAGGAAGTGCAAGTGAACCTCTGCCTAACCTGAAAGGACTGTCGGGGTCCCTGGACAGCGTTGAATGATGAGGTATAGGGGCAGGTGTTGCATCTTCTTTGTTTGCAGGGGAAGGTACCTGGGGAGGGGTGATTTGGGTGGGAAGGGATGAGTTAACTAGGGAATGTCGGAGGGAATGGTCTCTGCGGAAGGCGGAAAGGGGTGAAGATTGGAAAGATGTGACTAGTGTTGGCATCCTGTTGGAGGTGGCAAAACCTTGGAGGATTATGTGTTGTATGCGATGGCTGATGGAGTGAAAGGTAAGGACTAGTGGGACTCTGTTCCAACTAGGGGGAGGGGGAGCAAGGGCAGAGCTGCGGGGTACCGAGGAGACACGAGTGATGCCTCAACTATGATGGAAGAGGGAAAACCCCGTTCACTAAAGAAAGAGGACATCTCGGATGTCTATGGAACACATCATCTTGGACAAAGATGTGGCGTAGACAGGAATTAGGAGTAGCGGAAAGAGTCTTTGCAGGAAGCAGGGTGGGAAGATATGTAGTCGGGATAGTGGTGGGAGTCAGTGGGTTTGTAGTAGACGTCAGATATTCTATTTCCTGTGATGGAGACTGTGAGATCAAGGAAAGGGAAGGTGTTGATGGTCCAAGTAAATTTGAGTGCAGATGGAAATTGGCGGTGAAGTCCATGAGTTCTGCATGAGTGCTGGAGGTAGCACCAATGCAGTCGTCAATGTAACAATTAGAGTTCGGAGAATATACACCTGGAACAGGGATTGCTCAACATACCCTACAAAGAGGCTGACATAGCTGGGGCCCATGCTATGCCTTGGAGTTGGAGGAAGTGGGATGATTCGAAGAAGTAGTTGTTATGGGTGCGGAGTAGCGTTTTAGAGGGAATTGGATGGTTCTGCGGTCGAGGAAGAAACGGAGAGCTTAAAGGCCTTCCTGGTGGGAGTGACTGAAGGTACATAGTAAAGAGGTGGGTGTGGGAGCTCGGATAGCGGAAATCATTAAAGAGATGAAGGGCATGTGAGGTCTTGGACATAGGTCGGGAGAGATTGGACCAGGGGGGATAGGATGGAGTCGAGGTACGTGGAAATCATTTCAGTAGGTCAGGAGCAGGCAGAAACAATGGGTCTGCCAGAGAGGTTGTATTTATTCATTTTGGCGAGAAGGTAAATTGGGGCTGGGAAATGATAAGGTTGGAGGCTGTGGACGGCAGACAGCCAGAAGTGATAAAATCTAAAGTTGCCCATGAACATCGGAATGTCATCTTGCCTTTTAAGTGTTGGGTAGCTGTGGTAGAAGTATGGAACTTTTCAACAAACAGCAGTTGCTGCCACGTTGATTGTTAATTTAAACTAGTTTTCTAACTCCGTTGTGGGAAAGTGTGGCTCAAAGGCCATGGATTGGTTGCACTTCATCGGATAACGGAAGAAGCACAAGGACCAAATAACCTTGTCTCCTGTTCCCATTCTTTGTCTCACGCATGTTGAAGGGGGCTTTCTGAGCATAAAACAACTTGTACCAAGGACATCTGTAACAGGCAACATCTTCGGAACGCAAAACAGTTAATATTTCAAGTCTAGGTCCCTTTGTCAAAGCTTGGGGGTGCAACACGTTGAGTGGATATTCTTGCTATGATAAGCCACAAACATGTTTTCGTCCTTACCTCATAAAAACTTACCCGAGGCAGATTCATTGATTAAATGATTATAGGATAGAGAAATGGAAAAAATTGGGAAGTGAGCAAATGCTAGATATCTGAAATCAAAACAGAAAATGCTGGAAATAGTCAGTACGTCAAGCGGGATCTGTCGTGCAAGAAACTGAATCAATGTTTCAAGTGACTTTTTATTAGAATTGGTTAAAGGACTGTTTAACAGGAGGCGAACCACTTACATGGATGTCAATGGGAAATCCTAATAGTAACTACAACTATGGATTATAAAGTCAGAGTTGTGTTTCTGAGTGAAAGACCTGTGAGTTATAACATTAAGAACGGGTGTTAATCATCCTTTTGGTTTCTCACATATTAATAGTGTTTATTATTCTTTTATTTAAGTGTGGTACCAAAGGACAACTGTGTTGTATCGGAACTGTTACATGTAAATGAAGTTGGTGACGGTATTGTACATCAGAATGGAAAGTCAAGTACATGGATCATTGATGAGTTTATTGAGCTTGGCGTTTGTTCAAAGACCAACAAGTTAGCTGTGGCTGCCTGCGATGCTGAGGGCTGCAACCAAAGCAATCCGGAGAGTCACAGTATTGGATGTGAAGAGAATGGAGGAATGACGTCTTTGACCACACCTATAATGGGAGCTACAGGTACAGTCTGATTCTAGTCTTTCCAGTGTTGGGCCTGTGTCCTGTTACTAACTTCAGGTATGGGTTGATGGGGAATGGGGTGAAGTAATATTGTGCATTGTTTCTGAGCTAATAATATAGGGGAACATAAGCACAACAGTGCAGGTTCAGCATTTTAAGTTTTTTAAAGCACTTACTTGCTGCAGAAGTGGCCGCCTTTACAATTGGAGGCAGACTGCACGGCAGTGGGTCAGGCCAACCAACTGGGAAACCCATTGACATAAGTGGGAACATGCTGGGACCTGGTAGCCGTATCAGGTTCAACCTGTTTGGATTTAGACCCCAATTAGTATATAGTGCACAGTTCTATCATATGAAAAGTACCACATAGCCATGACATAAAAGCAAACTAACACAAGAATTGAATGGACATAATTATTAGTAAACAAAAAACACAAATAGCCTCAAGGCATAGAGAGTGTGGCCATTTCTCCAACAGTTTGTGCTTTGCTAAAAGGGTCCTGTGGATGGTCAGTTGTTTAAATCTACGAAGCAGAGATTAACTGAGTCCATGGGAATTATCAGTTCTGAGGTCGGGCGAGAATGTGCTTTACGTACAAAATCTGTTCCTTAGGATCCGCATGGTGAGGGAATGTAGGTATATAGTTGGCAATTAATCTGAATGTAGGTTAGTCTGTACCTGGATGGGTGCAAAAACATGTAACTTGAATGAGCTGAAAAACGTGCCTCCTGCTGTGCATTGTGTAAAACTGCTGCCTCAGAACCAGAGACCTGTGTTCAATCCTGATCTCTAGTGCTGTCTGTGTGGAGTTTGCATGTTCTCTCTGTGACCTGTGGGTTTCCTCAGGACCTCCACTTTCTCCTCTCATCCCAAAGGTGTCTAGGTTGGTAGATGGGTTGGGCACTGTAAATTGCTCCCAGCATGTGGGTGAGGGGTAGAATCTGAACGAGGTGGGGGGGGAAGGGTGTGTGATTGAGAATGTGGCATTAATTTGTGATTGTTGTAAATGGGTGAATGGTGCAGACTCATTGGGCCAAAGCGGCTGTTTCCATGCTGTATCTCTGACTAAGTTTGTAATGTGAAATTTGTACTCTTTTCCCAGGACTCTGAATGTCTTGATTGAAGTTGCACATACATATTCAGTATTTTACCAAGTGCTGAAGGCCTTGTTACACGAAGCTGCTTATAGAGGACTTCTCGTTTTGCGCAGAAGAATTACGAGTCCATTACCAAGGTGAAGTGTCGCACAGGATGCTGGTTTACACCGTTCCATATTTCTGGAGCTCGCTCCTTCACTGTGTTGTACTTTCTCTCAGTAGATTTTTCTAACCTGTTTTTTGGGTTATGTAAGTTTAATTCCCTCACTTGTCAAACGAGTTACTTGGATCCACCTTTACTTTCATATTGGTTAAGGTTAGCTCTGGTATGTCACTTTAGGCACATGGTCAGGTTACACGAGTGTTGCTATATTCTGGTCTCTAACTGCAGGGTGAATAGTGCCTACATTCTGTAGTTGCAACTTATCCCCTTCATAAAAGCTCTTTTTTAAAATAAAAATGACATGAAGCAATAAACTGTGATTCACACAGACTGATGGAGCTAAAAGAAACTGTCGTGATTCACAAATGAATCTATTTGACTTGAATTGCAAAATCAGACTTGTAACACAGTTAATTTTGCAATTGTCAATGTGTGATTGCCAATACAAAACCAGTAAGTACTGTACCGGAAACAGTCTCAGTAGTTATGATGGAATGCAGGAGTGAGTGACACACTCGCTCGCCTCATTCTCATTCACCCTCCTGGACTGAGATCTTTCAATGGATTTGTCTCCATGAGGACAGTGCAGTAAGGAATGGGAAGAGCCAGCACTGAATCGTGATTGGTTTTGAAGGGAAATGGTACAGTTATAATGGAGTTGACTGATATGAAAGCATTGGTTGATGTTACATTGCATTTACAGTATGTTTAATGTTGTACTGGAATAGGAATTGTGAATTAACCCATTATTTAACAGGATCCCTGTTTCCATTTTGTCCTTCTAGAATATTGTATTTTTAATAAACCTGCACTAATGTACATTAAATTTCAGTCAGTAAACTCAGTTTATTTGTTGGTAGGGTCTTAGGATTTACATATTTAGCTAATTTTAAGGCAAGACATTTTCTTTCGCTTAATGTATTTAAGTTTCTCTGTACACATCATAGTGTTATTTTGTTGTACATTCAAAACAGTATTGGGCCAGAGGGCCGTTTCTTGGTCTTTTGCCGTATTCTTCCTAGCATCTTATTATTAATGTGGCATTACTAAAACATCCCAAGGTGATCTGTGAAGAGTTGTTATCTTTAGACAGCCGCTTCACCACAGCCTTTAACCTAGCAGGTAACATCATGCACTCCTGATTGATCTGGGGAAACTGTTGCATGCATCCTCAGCTTCCAAACTGAATTAGCCGCTGCCATCCATAGGAAGCTGTATCTTTTTACAGCACTCACTCCATCTGTTAAGTTTTATGTAATATTTGCTCCTTATGTTATGCAACTGTTTCTTATTAATTTGATAGGGGCTCCAGGCTACAATGAACATCTTTCTCAGCCATGTCCACTCTTAAAGGGAAGCCGTTACTTGGCTGCTTTTTACTGTCTTTAACTGTTGTTGCCAGTGCAGTTTCCAGAAATGGGAATCTTCTGGTCTGTAACATCTGCTAAAGGCAGTCCAGCTCACCTCGCAAT
Source organism: Raja brachyura (assembly GCA_963514005.1). The sequence continues at coordinate 45,024,680 of OY740793.1, forward strand.
GACAGTTGTTTAGACTAGTACAGTGCCTTAGATCGATCGTCTTGTGTATTTTGTAAGATAATTAACTTGAAATCTTTGCAAGAAATGACAATCTTTAGCTGAACTGACCCTTGCTCTGTGCAGATGTTGCTTTTGCTCAGTGCTCTGTTCACAACTGTATGTAAATAGCAATATGTCTCATTTAAATAAATTTTACAGGTTTAAAATAACACAGGCTTGCAAAATCTTGATTTTAACCAGTTTCCAGCATGCTGCAACTAACTACTCGCACAGTTGTTCAGTGAGGATGGGTCTGGGTAACCTCTGGTGCAGTGGAGGAAACGGAGGGGGACATGGTCACACAACAGAAGCACTTTAGCTCACCATGTCCACACCAACCATCGCAGCCCTCTTTTCAGCTGGCAGGTGTGCCACATTGAGGGGCAGAGGGTAGGAAGCTTTTCCCCAGGCAAAGGTTCCTAAAACTAGGGTGGGAGCAAGAAGGGATCTGTGGAAGAGTTCTTTCTGTGACACTTGGGCAGCTCTCAGTCCCTGCCCCGAGGTGGTGGTTGAAGCAGTGAGTGTTTCTGATGATTTCAATGGATCAAAGGTGTGGATAACTACGGATCATATGTTGACAAATTCGGTTGGTAGAGATGGGTCCTTGATGGCCAGCATGGACATGGTGGGCAGAAGGGCCTTGTTTCTGTGCGGCGTGATTTGAAATAGAGGTGGGCAAGTGTATGTTTTGGTTTTAATACATTGAGCAATGGTTTAATACCATTGGACCATTTTCAACAACATTGTACGGGTGAAACAGTCAGGAGCAGGTTATTTTAGATCTTGTGTGATAAATTATTACAAGAACCAAAATGCATCTTCCTGTATGCTGGCCAATCTTGGAGGGCTAAGCCTGTCTGTTTTATTAGTGTCTGTTTTACTAGAGTCTGATGTCAGATCGCAGTGTGACCTCAATCCTCCACTCGTATCTTTGAAAGGAATATTCATCAATCTTCCAGCAAATGCGTACTGGAATTTAGTGAAGAAGCTTCACGCTCCGTTGAGCCAGTTGTCCAAGCTCCTGGTCTGTGCCAGCTCAAGACATGGCAGCTCCCAATGCACCAGCTATCCCCCACCAAGCCAGACCAATCGCTGGGAGCGGTAGGTAAAATAGGCAATAGACAATAGGTGCAGGAGTGGGCCATTTGGCCCTTCGAGCCAGCACCGCCATTCAATGTGATCATGGCTGATCATCCCCAATCAGTACCCCGTTCCTGCCTTCTCCCCATATCCCCTGACTCCGCTATTTTTAAGAACCCTATCTAGCTCTCTCTTGAAAGCTTCCAGAGAACCTGCCTTCACTGCCCTCTGAGGCAGAGAATTCCACAGACTCACCACTCTCTGTGAGAAAAAGTGTTTCCTCGTCTCCATTCTAAATGGCTTACTCCTTATTCTTAAACTGTGGCCGTTGGTTCTGGACTCCCCCAGCATCGGGAACATGTTTCCTGCCTCTAGCATGTCCAAACCCTTAACAATCTTATGTTTCAATGAGATATCCTCTCATTCTTCTATACTCCAGAGTGTACAAGCCCAGCTGCTCCATTCTCTCAGCATATGACAGTCCCGCCATCCCAGAAATTAACCTTGTAAACCTACGCTGCGCTCCCTCAATAGCAAGAATGTCCTTCCTCAAATTAGGCGACCAAAACTGCACACAATACTCCAGGTGTGGTCTCACTAGGGCGCTGTACAACTGCAGAAGGACCTCTTTGCTCCTATATTTGATTCCTCTTGTTATAAAGGCCAACATGCCATTCGCTTTTTTCACTGCCTGCTGTACCTGCATGCTTACTTTCATAGACTGATGTACAAGGACCCCAGATCCCGTTGTACTTCCCCTTTTCCCAACTTGACGCCATTTAGATAGTAATCTGCCTTCCTGTTTTTGCTACCAAAGTGGATAACCTCACATTTATCCGCATTAAACTTCATATGCCATGCATCTGCCCATTCACCCAACCTGTCCAAGTCGCCCTGCATTCTCATAGCATCCTCCTCACAGTTCACACTGTCACCCAGCTTTGTGTCATCTGCAAATTTGCTAATGTTATTTTGAATCCCTTCAAATCATTGATGTATATTGTAAATAGCTGCGGTCCCAGCACCGTGCCTTGCGGTACCCCACTAGTCACTGCCTGCCATTCTGAAAGGGACCTGTTAATCCCTACTCTTTGTTTCCTGTCTGCCAACCACTTCTCTATCAATGTCGGCACTCTACCCCCAATACCATGTGCCCTAATTTTGCCCACTAATCTCCTATGTGGGACCTTATCAAATGCTTTCTGAAAGTCCAGGTACACTACATCCACTGGCTCTGCCTGTCTATTTTCCTAGTTACATCTTCAAAAAATTCCTGCAGATTAGTCAAGCATGATTTCCCCTTCGTAAATCCGCTGACTCGGACCGATTCTATTACTGCTATCCAAATGTGCGGCTATCTCATCTTTAATAATCGACTCCAGCATCTTCCCCACCACCGATGTCAGGCTAACTGGTCTAATTCCCTGTTTTCTCTCTCCCGCCTTTCTTAAAAAGTGGGATAATATTAGCTACCCTCCAATCCACAGGAACTGATCCTGAATCTATAGAACATTGGAAAATTATCACCAATGCATCCACTTCCATATGTACCCTGCAGGCACGTGCCGTCAGGGTAGGCAAGGTAGGCACTGCCTACCCTGACTAAAATTATGAAATGGGAATTATTAAATATAAATAGTAAAGGCATGGGAGAATTATGCCTATGTAAGGGACTGATCTCTTAGGTAGGCATAATTCCCTGTGCCTTTCATCCGCTGCGCTTGTGACACGGGAAGCTCTGTGCAGCCCACGTGCCGTCAGCGCTGCCTGAAGCAGTCAATTTTAATCGGGGCTGAAGGCAGCAGAAATCCTGCCTTTGTAGCACTGCGCATGCGCAGCATCATACTGCGCATGCGCATCAGTCTACTGCGCATGCGCAGCGCAAGTTTATTGGCGGGGTTTTCAACCATGGTTTGTCGTGTCCCAATGATGTGGTAAGTACATTTTGTGATTTTTTTTTTTAATACGGTATTTGCCGGGGTGTGGGAGTCGGAGTGGGGAGAGAGGTCCTTTCACAGCGTTTGGGGAGTCTGGCCCGGGGTAACGTTGCGGGGAGGGCACAAATGTTATGAATGAGGGGTCGGGGGCATCCACTTGCGACGTTCCTTGCAAGGGGGCATGAAATGACACTGCTCTGAGGCCGGGGGGGGGGGGGAGAGAGAGAGAAGTAGCTTGAGCGGCCGCCGGGCCGGACAGCGGAACCAGCCGCCACCTTAGCTCCAGAACCACCCGCCCACCTCTGGCAGCTCTCCATCTAAAAACCTCTCTCCTGCCGCTCGCTGGCCTCACTCATGTCCTTAAATTCCGACAGCGCGATTGAGGTTACTCGGCTGTGGGAATTTAAGGATTTGCAGGAAGTCGCTGACATGAGTGAAGTCGGCGAACGGCAGGTGACAGGTGTTCAGACGGAGAGCACTGCCAAAGGTGAGCGGGCCGGCAGAAGGCGCTGAAGTGGCGGCCAGTTCAGCTGTCGGGTCCCGGTGGCCGCTCCCCGAGCTGCTTCTATCCCCAGCTACAGTCCGTGGCTTTGCACCCGGAGAGCTGCGGCAGCGGTGAGGGAGTGAAGATTCCAGCACTTTGTGATAAGTACTTTCTTGCGATTTTCACTATTGCTCCTCACATGTCCAGCCTACAACCTCTATATATCACTCAGAACCTCTAGTCCTGGCACCTTCCTCGTAAATGTTGTCTGTGTCCTTTCCAGCGCTGGCAGTATCCCCGACACCCTCCTTCTCAACACTCGTGCCCTCCCCACAACTTTACCCCTGTCACAGAATCTCCACACGCTGTGAAAGGAACTATCCCCACAATTGGACTAGGAAGCCTTGGGCAAATTGAAATGTCACTGTTTTTATTTATTTATTTATTTTAACGGGGAGAACAATCTGCGCATGCGCGGTTTACATTTTTTTTAAAGCGGACTGAGTGCCTACCCTGAGTAATTACTCACGGCACGTGCCTGGTACCCTGAGATGCAGACCATCAGGCCCTGGGGATTTATCAGCCTTTAGTCCCATCAGCCTATCCAACACCATTTTCTGCCTAATGTAAATTTCCTTCAGTTTCTCTGTCACCCCAGATCCTCTGGCCACTACTATATCATGAAGATTGTTTGTGAAATCCTTAGTGAAGACAGATCCAAAGTACCTGTACAACTCATCTGCCATTTCCTTGTTCCCGATAATAAATTCACCTTTTTCGGTCTTCAAGGGTCCAACTTTGGTCTTAACTAATTTTTTCCTCTTCACATACCTAAAAAAGCTTTTACTATCCTGCTTTATATTCTTGGCTAGCTTAGCTTCGTACCTCATCTTTTCTCCCCGTATTGTCTTTTTGGTTATCTTCTGTACAAAATCTGAGCCATTCAGAGGCGGAAGGTCCAGCTTGGGGGAAATACAGATGAGCGTTTATTAAAAGCTAATATTTTTACGCTCTAAATAATTCCGTTTATTGGACTCTGACTCTGCAGACCAACAGGTCATGATCCCTATATACAATTAACATCAGATTTGTGCATTTCCCGATAAGTGTTATGTCACTTTAGGTGTAATCTCAAACATTAGTTTAGAAACGCCACATGCTAGCACACAATTAAATACAAGCAAAAACTGTTGTGAAATTCAAATAGGCTGAATATTGGTATGTTTAAATGTTCAATCCCTTATAGCGGAACTCCGACTCTGCACCCTGACACTAGCGGGTAACTCACTAACACTGGCTCACACCTCACCAGCACTGGCCGCAGATCACTAACACTGGCTGGCAAGAGTCAGAAAAGTTCAGGGCCGATGGGCATGGTTACAAATTAGTTTACAACATGTTATTACTAACTTTATTTTAGTTAGAGGCTGATATATGGAAAATGAATCTACAGCTTAGAAGCACTGGATTGGTCTGTGTGCAGCAAGCAGCATTCACTTCCATGAATCTTGCAAGGTGCCCTGATTAAATTGTTCCAATCAATTCAGCTTCATGAGATACATCAGAAAAGTTTGTTTAAAACACATTATTACTAACTGAAACTTAGTTGGAGTGACTCTACAGCTTTGGAAACACTAAATTTGTCTTTTGCCAGCAAGTAGAATTCACTACCATGAGTTTAGTTTAGTTTGGAGAAACAGCGCGGAAACAGGCTCTTCAGCCCACTGGGTCTGCGCTGACCAGCGATCCCCACACATTACACTATCCTGCACATACTAGGCCAATTTACCTCCATATCTGTACGTCTTTGGAGTGTGGGTGGAAACCGAAGATCTTGGAGAAACCCGCGGGGAGAAAGTACAAACTTCATACAGACAGCACTCATAGTCGGGATCGAACCTGGGTGTCCGGCGCTGTAAGGCAGCAACTTTACCTCTGCGCCACCGTGCTGTGTTTACAATCTTGCAATAATTTTACAGAGCAAGGTGCTACAATCAAATAAATGACTCCAATCGGTTCAGCTTCAGGAGATACACCAGAATAATTACTTTATGACATGTTATTACTAACTACATTTTGGTTTGAGGCCAATATACAGTGTGCTCGATAATGTTTGCGGCCAAGGCCCATCATTTATTTATTTGCATCTGTACTCCACAATTTGAGATTCATAATTGAAAAATTCACTGCTAAAGTGCACATTGTCAGATTTTATTAAAGGACATTTTTATACAGTTTGGTTTCACCATGTATAAATTACAGCTGTGTTTATACATAGTCTCCCCCCCTCCCCCCCCCCCCCCCCCCCCCCCAATTTCAGGTCACTACAATGTTTGGAACACATGGTTTCGCAGGTGTTTGTAATTGCTCAGGTGTGTTTAATTGGCTCCTTAATGCAGGTGTAAGAGAGCTCTCAGCACCTAGTCTTCAGTCCATCGCCTTTGGAAACGTTTATTGCTGTTTATCAAAATGAGGACCAAAGTTGTGCCAATGAAAGTCAAAGAAGCCATTATGAGACTGAGAAACAAGAACAAGACATCAGCCAAACCTTAGGCTTACTAAACCCATCTGTTTGGAACATCATTAAGAAGAAAGAGAGCATTGGTGAGCTCACTAATCGCAAAGAGACTGGCGAGCTAAGGAAGACCCCCACAGCTGATGCCAGAAGAATTCTCTCTTATAAAGAAAAATCCCCAAACACCTGTCCAAGAGATCAGAAACGCTCTTCAGGAGTCAGATGTGGATTTGTCAATGACCACTGTGCGCAGAAGACTTCATGAACAGAAATACAGAGGCTACACTGCAAGATGCAAACAACTGGCTAGCCGCAAAAATAGGATGGCCAGGTTAAGCTTGCTAAGAAGAGCAACCACAGTTCTGGAAAAAGGTTTTGTGGGCAGATGAGACGAAGATTGACTTATATCAGAGTGATGTCAAGAGCAACATATGGAAGAGAGAAGGAACTGCCCAAGATCCAAAGCATTCCACCTCATCTGTGAGACATGTTGTTGGGGGTATTTGTGTGGCCTCTCTGGCAATGCAGGAGGCCCAGGACATAAACATCAGTATCGAATTGGGGAAGGGGAGTTAAAATGCTTGGCAACAGGGAGACCCAGTAGGTCTTGATGGACCGAGCACAAGTGTTTTGGTCTGTGTGCAGCCTCGTCTACAGTTGTTCTCACTGATGTAGCATCCCAGGTACAGGGTTTCATTCTACAGTCAGCCATCCATCAAGTCCCCAATTGGAAGCTGACTCGTAACGAAAACCACTGACTGCCACCTACAAACGCTGACTATAGTCAGTCAGTTGGATGAGTCGTGTCTAGATGCTTGAGGACCATATACTGTATAAACAGCTATGTATGAACACTGCTCTCATTTCTGCATGGTGAAACTAAAATGTATAAAAATGGCCTTTATTAAAATCTTGACAATGTGCACTTTAACCACAAGTGATTTTTTTCTATTACAAATCTCAAATTGTGGAGTACAGAGGCAAATAAATACATGATGGGTCTTTGCCCCAAACATTATGGAGGGTGCTGTATGGAAAATCACTCTGCTGCTTTGGAAGCACTGAATTAGTCAGTTTGCAGCAAGCAATATTCACTTCCATGAATCTTGCAATAACTTTTAAGGGCAAGGTTGTCCAATCAAATAAATGACTCTCCTCATGAGATACATCAGAAAAGTTAGTTTATAATATGTTATTACTAACTACATTTTAGTTAGAGGCTAAGGTATTGAAAATCACTCTACAGCCACTCTTTGGGAATGCTGAATTGGTCTGTTTGGAGCAAGCAGTATTCACTTCCATGAATCTTGCAATAACCTTTCAGGACAAGGTGCTACTCAAATGACTCCAAATGCTCCAGCTTCATGGGATATATCAGAAAAGGTAGTTTACAACACATTATTAACTACAATTTAGTTGGAGGTCGATAAATGGAACATAAATCTTCAGATTGAAAACACTGAAATGGTCTGTTTGCACCAAGCAGTATTCACTTCCGTGAATCTTACAATAACTTCAAAGTAAGGTGCTACAATCGAATAGATTATTCCAATCGATTCAGGTTCATTAGATACATCAGAAAGGTTAGTTTACAGTAATGGGGCCGTCACCTCTCACGCATTGAACGTGAGACTCACGCATTTCACGAACTTCTCACGCTCAAAAATATATTTAAAAATAAATTAATAAAGTCACTCTTCACACTCACCAAATGAGAATAGTTTTTTGTCGGCGGTTTTCCCGTAAAGTAAAATAAATTTGATTGGCTTAAGCCCATCGCACACAATTTAAAATGGCAATGTGGACAAAAATGCTGGAGAAACTCAGCGGGTGAAGCAGCATCTATGGAGCGAAGGAACAGGTGACGTTTCGGGTGCTTGGTTCTTGGTTACTTGGTCCTCCAAAATATTCCAACTGGAGGTGGTGAAGGGTGGGGTTAAGCCAGAGAGGGTTATTGGGAAGAAAGTGCCACTTTAAATTTAGTTGCATCTGGCTAGGCAACCGTGGCTTGAAACCACCATACAGCCATACAGTAAAAAAATAAAGAACACAACATGGAGTAGAAATTCTACATAAAACATAAAACATCCCCTCACAGCAGGATCAAAGGGAAGGCACCAAAGTCAGTCTCTTCCCCTGACGTTCCCCACTGTTCACCCGTGGTCGGGGCCTCCCCGAGCCCTCCGCAGTCACCGCTACGGGCGGCCCGATGTTCAGGCCCGCTTGCCGGGGTGATGCAAGTCCGACTTCGGGGCTGGGGGACGTCCTCAGCGGCCTGGACCCCCAATCATCCACCGCCTACCGGAGTCCACGGCTCCCAAAGTCCACAGGCCGTGCCGGGTGGAGACACGACGCCGGAGGCCCTCGGCAAAGGGCCCCAGGACTCCATGGAGTTCAGCGCCGTCCGCGTTGGAAGATCTCCCAACCAGAGCTCCACGATGTTGGAGCAGCGGCCCAAAGCTCCGGAGATCCAATGGTGACCCAGGTAGGTATCGCCCGCTCCGCGGTGACTCCAGCGCCGCCGCTGTTGCAGCTCTGGTCCGGTTCCCGGTCCCCGGCAGGAAAGGTCGCTCGGGTCTCTCCTTCAGACTCAAGCATTTCTTCAGCAGTTTTGTCTACCGCTCCATAGATGTTGCCTCATCCGCTGAGTTTCTCCAGCATTTTTGTCTACCTTTGATTTCTCCAGCATCTACAGTTCTTTCTTAAACATTTAAAATTGCAATGTAACTGCAGTACTGATGATTCCATTTGAGAGGTGGAAGATTGCAACCTTGACGTGGTCCGCCCTGTTTCGACTATGCAAAAAACTCGACGTGCACAAACGGAAGATCAAATAGAACAAGTTGTCCAACAACATTAGGCTGAGCATGCCACACGAAAGAAGAAGAAGATTCCATTTGACATTCATGGAACCAAAATCTGCGGATGCTGGAAATTCAAAATAAAGCAACATTTGTTTTAGAGGTGAGTTCAAGTACAAGTGAGTTTATTGTCATGTGTCCCTGATAGGACAATGACATGCTTGCTTTACTTCAGCACAACAGAACATAATAGACATTGACTACAAAACAGATCAGTGTGTCCATATATCATATACACACATGAATAAATAAACTGATAAAGTGCAAATAACAGATAATGGGCTATTAATGTTCATAGTTTTGTCCGAGCCAAGTTTAATAGCCTGATTGCTGTGGGGAAGTAGCTATTCTGAACCTGGTCGTTGCAGTCTTCAGGCTCCTGTACCTTCTACCTGAAGGTAGCACGGAGATGAGTGTGTGGCCAGGATGATGTGGGTCTTTGATGATACTGCCAGCCTTTTTGAGGCAGCGACTGCGATGGATCCCCTCGATGGAAGGGAGGTCAGAGCCGATGATGGACTGGGCAGTGTTTATTACTCTTTGTAGTCTTTTTCTCTCCAGGGCGCTCAAGTTGCCGAACCAAGCCACAATGCAACATGCTCTCTGCTGTGCACATGTAGAAGTTAGAGAGAGTCCTCCTTGACAAACCGACTCTCCGTAATCTTCTCAGGAAGTAGAGGTGCTGATGTGCTTTCTTAATGGTAGCATCAGTGTTCTCGGACCAGGAGAGATCTTCAGAGATGTGCACGCCCAGGAATTTAAAGTTCTTGACCCTTTCAACCATCGACCCATTGATATAAACAGAACTGTGGGTCCCCATCCTATTCCTTCTAAAGTCCACAATCAGTTCCTTGGTTTTGCTGGTGTTGAGGGCCAGGTTATTGTGCTGGCACCATATGGACAGTTGCTCGATCTCTCTTCTGTACTCCAACTCATCCCCATCAATGATACGACCCACAACAGTGGTGTCGTCAGCGAACTTGATGATGGAGTTCGCACTATGACTGGCTATGCAATCATGAGTATAGAGTGAGTACAGCAGGAGGCTGAGCATGCAGCCTTGAGGTGCTCCCGTGCTGATTGTTATCGAGTCTGACACATTTCCACCAATACGAACAGACTGTGGTCTGAGAATGAGCAAGTCGAGGATCCAATTGCAGAGGGATGTGCAGATACCCAGTTCTGAGAGTTTGGTAACCAGCTTGGAGGGGGTGATTGTGTTAAATGCCGAGCTGTAATCGATGAATAACAGCCTGACATATGAGGTTTTGTTGTCCAAGTGGTCCAGAGTGGAGTGGAGAGCCAGCGAGATCGCATCCACTATTGATCTGTTGTGGCGGTAAGCGAACTGCAGTGGGTCCAGGTTTTTGTTGAGGTAGGAGTTGATTTGCGCCATGATCAACCTCTCGAAGCACTTCATCACCACAGGCGTTAGTGCCACAGGTCGATAGTCATTGAGGCACGTCACCTTGCTCTTCTTGGGCACCGGTATTATTGATGCCCTTTTGAAGCAGGTGGGAACCTCAGACCACAGAAGTGACAGGTTGAAAATGTCCGTAAAAACTCCAGCCAGTTGGTCTGCACAGGTTTTTAGAACAGGACCAGGTATACCATCAGGTCCAGGCGCTTTTCGAGTGTTCACCCCTCTGAAGGATTTCCTGACGTCGGCCTCTGTGACTGAGACTGAAATACCATCACAGCGAATGGGGGCTCGGGAAGGCACATCGGTGTTCTCCCTATCAAAGCGTACGTACAACGCAATGAGCTCGTCAGGGAGTGATGTATCGTCGACATTCGAGCTGCCTCCTGATCTCGCCTTGTAGGAGGTGATTGCATTCAGGCCCCGCCACAGCTGCCGAACATCTGTCTCATACTCCAGTTTGGAGCAGAAGTCCCTTTTGGCCTTTTTGATGGTCTTACCAAGGTCGTATCTGGACTTCTTGTAGACCACTGTATCATGAGACATGAATGTCCGGTGTCTGGTCTTCAGAAGAGTGCGGATCTCAAAGTTCATCCAAGGTTTCTGATTGGGAACCACTCGGGAGGTTTTTGTAGGGATGCAGTCCTCCACACATTTCTTAATGAAGTCTGTAGCGACTGTGGCGTATTCGTTCAAGTCCGTTGCCGAGTCTATGAACATTGCCCAGTCTAGACTCCAAACAGCCCTGTAGTTGTTCCTCTCCCTCCACCCCCCCCCCCCCCCCCCCCCCCCGACCAGCTCTGTACTGTAAAAACCACGAGGGGAATATATAAGGTGAATGGATAGTCTTTTTCCCGGGACATGTGATTCAAGAACGAGTGGGCATTGGTTTAAAGCTGGAGTGTCAAACTACCGGCCCGCGAAGGGGTTCAATTGGCCCGTGGGGTGATTTTTGGGGGGGAAAAAGTAGTTTAGTGAGGTGAGTGGGGGCATCGGTGCCGCCTCCACAGCCACTGGGATGAATCTCGTGCTAAGGCTCCGCTCCGATGCCCGACCCCCGGGTCACTGACCATCACCTCCCCCGGACCCCAGCTGGGCACAGGGCACCTGGGCCGGCCACATTCCCGGGGGGGGGGGGGGGGGGGTGGGGTGGGGGCGACGGGTGAGGGAAATGCCCCCCGGGCATCGCCAAGTCTCTGCTTACTCCGGGTGTTGTCGCCGCTTCACTGACACACACTCTCACACACAACCTAACACACACTGACACACACAAGGTTTAAGTGGATGTGGGCCAAATGCGGATAAATGGGACTAGATTAGATGGGGCATCTTGATCTGCATGGACAAGTTGGGATGGTGGGCCTGTTTCCATGCTGTAAGACTATGACACATTGTAAAAAGGTGCAATGGCACTGGAGAGGATCCTGGGGCGATTTATGAAGATATTGGCAGGGCTGGTTTACAACACGTATTACTAACTACATTTTAGTTAGAGGCCGATGTATGGAAAATCACTCTACAACTCAGGATACATTTCTGACCTATTTCATAAAGCTGCGCCTTAACCTCAACATTTATTGCAAGATTCATGGAAGTGAACGCTGCTTGCTGCAAACACACTAATACAGTGTTTCCAAAACTATAGTTATTTTCAGTAAATCGACCTCTAACTTAAATGTGGCTCGTAATAACGTTTTGTAAACTAACCTTTCCTGATGCATCCCATGCTGAATTGATTGGAGTCATTTGTTTTCTTACAGCGCCATCTACTGTTAAGTTACTGCAAGTATTATGGAAGAGAATGCTTGTTGGAGTTATTTTCGATGCATAAGCCTAGTTGGTAAAAATGTGTTGTATGCTTACTTTTCAAATGGAGAACGATGGGGGGACCCACCGAGCGGCCGCAGAGAACAGCCGGGGGGGGGGGGGAGGGAGAATGGCTCCACATGCAGCATTGCAGCAGCAGGCCTGGTTTGCCGCTGCGAGCAGATAGGACTGTTTGGTGGACTTTTGTAAATTGCCAGCGCCAGAAAAGTTGCGACTCTTGTGTACTGCCTAGATGAGGTCTGTTGTATGATTTTACAGGGTTGTATGCAAAACAAATAATTTCACTATGACAATAAAGTATCATTGAATTACATCGTGAATGTTTAGAGCAAGTTATTGTGAAGGTCTTCTTAAATAATAGCAATTGAATGTCATTTCGCGGTGCTGGAGCTCCCGACTAGCCTCTCCCGAGACTGCGAGCCCTTGATGGTAAATCCACGGTGGTCGAGGTGGGAGCGATCCCAGGCAAGGGATCAGCTCTGATGTTAAGTCCACGCCCCGCGGTGCGGCTCACGACCGTTCGAGGCGGCTTCCAGCTCCAGCGATGGTAGGCCGCAGAGCCCGGAGAATGTGATCCGAAAATTGATCACATCTCCGGGAAGGTAGAACTTGGAAAAACGTTTCCCCCTTCCCCCTCTCCCGCCATAAAACATACCAAAGAACATTCAAACAAAACTTTGAATAAACTAAAAATAACAAAAAGAAAGAAAAAATGAACAGACTGCCAGCAGGGCTGCCATCTCCCCCCCTGTAAATAACGTACCCTAGAAAGCTTCTACAACCAAATAAACATTTCTAATCAATGCAGCACCACAAATTACACTAAGTAAACTATTCTGCAACAGGTTATTGTGAATGTCTAATTAAATAATGGCAATTGAATGTAACATACTCTGTATTGGAGTCAACCATCTAAACTGCTTGCTTTATTCTACGACTGGCAATAACTTGTGCTAGGCAAGTCATACAACCATATAACAGTTTCCAATTGATACGACAGCATGAATTCAGCAAGCTGAATGCTCCTAACTAGCCTGCTTGTCGAATGCTTTTCAATACAGTTAGCAATATCGTTTCCTGGGATGTATGTACAACTAAATAATACATTGCATTGGATGCACATAAGAAGACCGCTGCAGTAAGTAGATTGATTTTTCATAAGATTGGCAATAACTTTTGCTATGAAGGTTGTGCATCCAAATAAACATTTCCAATTGATTCAGCCTCCATGATTTCCATCAAGTAAATTAGTTTACCACAGATTATTGTGAAGGTCTACTTAAATAGTGGCAATAGAATATAACAGTTTCTCTGCTTGGGACGCACCTAACTACAGTGCTTGGGGTAGGCCGACTGCTTTCTCCATACTAACTACTTGCTAACCACTTTAACTGCCCTATTCATTTCCTTACTGACCTTTCTGTTCCAGGCCTCCTCCATTGCCGGATTGACGCCACAAATTGGAAGAACCGATCCTCATGTTTCACTTTGGTAGCTTACAACTCACTGGTATGAATATTGAAATCTCTAATTTTAGTTAACTACTACGAACACCTCCCTCCAACCTCCCCCACTCTTTCCCCACCTTGCTCCACTAAAACTCAATGAACTTGTTAACAGGTACAGGCGCCGTATCAGGGAACTTCCTTACCCGAGATCATTTGTTGCCGGCCCCGATTTGTCCTGTTTTTTTCTTCACTTCCAGTATTTTACTGCACTCTACTACAATCAGTCTGAAGATGGGTTCCGACCTGAAACGTCACCTATCTATTTTATTCAGAGATTTTGCCTGACCCGTTCAGTTACTCCAGCATTTTGTGTCTAACTTTGATTCTTCATACGATTGGCAATAACATTTCCTAGGAAGGTTGTACAATTGAAGAAATGTGTCCAATCAATTCACCACCATGAAATACATTATAAACAAGTTTACAACACATTATTGTGAAGGTATGCTACAATGGCAATTGAATGTAACATAGCTGCTCCGTGCAAGCATCAAACTAAAGTAGTTTACATGATGTAATTCATGGTGCTGATAAGACTGGACACAATTATTTGGTTGTACAAACCTTCCTAGAGTAACCCGCCTAACTAGACTGCTTTCTGTAAGTAGATCACTTTTTCATGTGGTTGGCAATAACGTTTCCTAGGAAAATCGTACAACCAAATAAACTAGTCCAATCTTATCAGCACCATGAAATGTTATTGCCCAATGCAAGCAGGCTGACTGGCGCATTAAATACAGAGTAGCTATGTTACATTCAATTGCCATTATTTACGCAGACCCTCACAATAACATGTGGTAAACTACGATGAAATTCATGATGGTAAATCGATTGGAAACGTTTATTTGGTTGTACAACCTTCCAAGGAAAAGTTATTGCCAACCGTATGGCGAAGTAATTTATTAACTGCAGTCTAGTTAAGTGCATCCTATAGAGTAGCTATGCTACGTTCAATTGCCATTATGTTTTTCGATTTTCACAATAATTTAGTAAACTTGCTTACGATGCAATTCATGATGCTGTATCGATTGGCACCATTTATTTGGTTGTACAACCTACCTGTGAAAATCTTTGGCAAACATATAAAAAAGAAATGTTTGAGAGAGTAGAGAATCCAGGGAACTGTAGGCTGGTAAGCCTCACGTCAGTGGTAGGGAAACTATTGGCGGAAATTATTCGAGATAGGATTTACTCCCATTTGGAAGAGAGGACAAAGGACATTTATTGTCACATACACCAGTTGGTGTAGTGAAATTTGAGTTGCCATTTGCAGCATACCAATATAAATAAAACATAACATTAAAGAAGAATTTAACATTAAACATAAAAACATCCCCCCACAATGGTTCCCGCTGTGAGGGAAGGCAGCAAAGTCCAGTCCTCTTCCTCTTGTTCACCCCGTGGTCGGGGCGAAGTAATCTAACAGAATAGGCTGGAGAAACTCAGCGGGTGCAGCAGCATCTAAGGAGCGAAGGAAATAGGCGCCGTTTCGGGTCGAGACCCTTCTTCAGACTGAAGAAGGGTCTCGACCCGAAACGTCGCCTATCTCCTTCGCTCCTTAGATGCTGCTGCACCCGCTGAGTTTCTCCAGCATTTTGTGTAACCCTCGATTCTCCAGCATCTGCAGTTCCTTCTTTAACAGAATAGGCTAATTAGTGATAGCCAGCATGACTTTGCATGCATGTCGTGCCTCACTAACTTGATTGAGTTTTTGAGGAGGTGAAAAAGGGACTGATGAAGGTAGGGCAGTGGATGTTGTATATACATTTTAGTAAGGCTTTTGATCAAGTTCCTTATGGTAGGCAGATCTGGAAGATTAAGATGTGTGGGATTCATGACTTTCTCATCTGGAATTGGAACTGGCTTATTCATTGAAGACAGAGTGTTGTGGTGGAAAGTAGATATTCTAGCTGGAGGCCTGTGACCAGTGGAGTTCTGCAGGGATTTGTGCTGGGTCCTCTGCTGTATGTGATAGATATAAATGACATGGACGTAAATGATAATGGGTTGGTGAGTACGTTTGTTGACAACATCAACATTGGAGGAGTTGCAGACAGTGAGGAAGGCAGTCAGAACATATAGCGAGATATAGATGAATTGCAGAAATGAGCAGAAAACTGGCAAATAGAGTTTAACCCGAGGAAGTGCAAGATATTGCACTTTGGAAGATTGAATATAAGGAGTCTATAGTTAATGGCAAAACCCTTAACAGCATTGATGTACAGAGGGATGTTGGAGTCCATATTCATAGCTCACTAAAGGTATGCTTGCCTTCATTGCTAGGGGCATTGAATACAAGAGTCAGGAAGTAATGACACAGCTCTACACGACTGGTTGGGCTACATTTGGAATATTGTGTGTAGTTCCTGTTGCCTAATTACAGGAAAGATGCGTGAGCTTTGGAGAGGGTGCTGATACTCCCTGGATCAGAGGGTTTCAGCTACAGGGAGAGGTCAGATAGACCTGAATTGTTTTCTTTAGTTTTAGTTGAGATATAGCGTGGAAACAGGCCCGTCGGTTCAACGGGTCTGCACCGACCAGCGATCCTAGTACACTAACACTATCCTACACACTAGGGTCAATTTACAATTATATGGAATGTCGGAGGTACATGGGGAGACTTGATAATGGAACGGGCCCTTCGGCCCACAATGTTTGTGCTGAATACAATGCCATGTTAAACCGATCTCATCTGCCTATACATGATCCATATCCCTCTGTTCCATGCACATCCATGTGCCTATCCAGTTAAATGGCACAATCGTACCTGCCTCCACCACCATACCTGGCAGTGGGTTCCAGGCCACAAACCATTCTCTGTGTAAAAAAAACTTGCCCTGCACATCTCCAGTAAACTTTCCCCCTCTAACCTTATAGAAACCTTGCCCTCTAGTGTTGGATATTTCCACCCTGGGAAAAATGTTCTTTCTATCCCTCGCATAATTTTATATACTTCTATCGTGTACCCTCAACCTCCAACATTCCAAAGAAAACAGTCCAAGTCTATCCGACCGCTCCCTGTAGCTGAAATCCTTTAATCCAGGCAGCATTCGGGTAAACCTCCTCTGCACCCACTCCATAACCTCCACACTTTTCCTGTAATGGGCCGATCAGAACTGTACACAATACTCCAACTGTAGTCTAACTAAAGTCCCATATAGCTGCATCAAAGCCTAACCAACATTTTATAGAGCTGCATCATGTTAAAGGCTAGAGGGCATAACTGCAAGCTAACATGGGGAAAATTTAAAGAGGATGTGGGACAAGATGTTTTATACAGAGAGTGGTGGGAACCTGGGATGTGGTGATGCTGGGAATGAAGAGATGCAGATAGCTTGGAGTGAGAGATTAGTTTAACTTGGCCTCATGTTGGACAAGGACATTGTGGGCTGAAGGTCCTGTTCTTCTGCTGCACTGTTTGTCCAATCTTATTAATGTTTGTTGCTACCTATGAGGATATATGGATGCGCACAAGGGTCACTCTGTTCCTGAATATTCCAGTGTCCAGTCATTCACAATGTATGTCCTACCCTTGTTTGACCTCCCTAACCACATCATCTCACAACATCTTTCACGTCACCTGGAAACTTACTAATCATTCCTACTATATTCATATCCAAATCATTAAAAAAAAGCACAAAGGCTCCATCATCAATTATTATGGTACATGACTGTTCACAGGCTTTCAGTCTCAAATGCTTGTTGGCTCAAAATTACTCAACCAAAATTAATCAGTTCAACTGGTAAGCAGAAGTTATTTATCATTGACTCAATTTTAACCGACGTTGCTAAACAGTTGATAAATTAATATCTTAAAAATAAATCAATACAATCAATGTAGGCTTGAAAAATTAACATCCTTACAGGCAATGACTCGTTAACACACATATAAATTTAAAAATCTTTACCACATAAAATAAGAGATGTTAATTTCAAGTTACCAACCCTAACCCCTGTGCATTTAATGTATATTTAGGATTTTCAAATTGCTGCGCAGAATGTTGAAACCGAATGGAGTACCGAGAAGTTGTTCAAACTGACCTATAAAAACTTTACAATTGTTTCATTTCAACCAGTGCCAAATTATAAAATAACATAGGCTGTGAAAGTGAAGGAAACTCACAAGGAAAAAATAGCATTGAACATCAATGAATATCAAATATTTGTTTATTTTTTAAAATTACATGTTTACATATATACCACCATAGCTTCAATAAATGTATTTTATGCTGTACACCTCAACCATGCATGCAAAGTTCAAAATTGTACTTTTAAATTATTACCTCAAATTCAAAATTTAAGAAAAAAAGTTTAAAATAGAATGAAATACCATCAAACTGCAGGGATATGATTCTGGCCTTTCACCATTTCAGCCTGGTTGATAATACCTCTGGATAAGAAAGGTAATTGTTCTCAGATCAGACTATCTAGCTACATAAACGCAAATATTACTCGATCGCTGGAAATTTTAGATTATATGCTGGTCGATAATGCTATTCTCAGTTTTGTTCTACTTTTCACTAAAATAGAAATCAAATTCAGATTTATCTTTGAACCAGTATACTTTCCCACACATAATTAGAGCATTAAAAATGAATGAATGTAGCTTAATGTGCCTTTAATTTAAAGCTTTTCTTTCAAAGGTAAAATAACATTTAGAAATTTATAGCTATGATGAAGTTAAATAATCTTAGTTTTGTTATTCTTCTGTAATAAAACAACTTGATATTTAAATTACATCGAATTACTTCTGCATTAAATTACTGGAATTTAAGACAGAGAAACGTAATGTGTTGCATTTTGGAAAGTCTACATGGTAGGGCTCCAGGAAGTGTAGAGCAAGTGTAGCACAGTTCCTTGACAGTGGCGTCACAGGTAGATGGGGTGGTCGTAAAGGCTCTTGGCACGTTGGCTCTCATCAGTCAGAGTATCGAGTATAGAAGTTGGGAAGTTATGTTGCGTTGTTACATTTAAGACATTGTTGAAGCTGCATTTAGAATATCGTATTCACTTCTGGGCACTATATTAAAGGAAAATTGAAACGGGTGCAAAGAAGATTTACAAGGATGTTGCGAGGACTCGAGGGTCTGAGCGGCCGGGAGCATGTTGGGAATCTATTCCCTGGAGCGCAGGAGGAGGGGTTAAAGTCATGAGAGGAATAGATCGGATAGACACAGAGTCGCTTGCCCAGAGTAGGGGAATCGAGAACCAGAGGGCATAGGTTTAAGGTGAAGTGGGAAAGATTTTATAGAAAAATGAGGGGGAACTTTTTCATACAAAGGGTGGTGGATGTTTGGAACGAGTTGCCGGAGGAGGTAGTTGAGGCAGGGATTATGGCGACGTTTAAAAAGCAATTAGACAGGGATATGGATAGGACAGGTTTAGAGGGCCAAACACAGACAAATGGGACGATTGTAGATGGGACATGTTGGTCAGTATGTGCAAGTTGAGCTGCAGGGCCTGTTTCCACACTATTACTCTACTTCGATTGAAGACTGTTGGGGTGACAATGAAATATTCTACTAATCATAGGCACACACGCCCTACTTGCAGTTAAGTGCCATCAGACAATATGACATATACATTCATTCTGAGCATAGTTCATTTCAATTGCATAGTTCTCAATGAATGAAAGATATACAATTCAATGAGAATATGAACAAACAAAGTGTTAAAACAATCTGCCTGGCCAGAAATGCTCCGCCCAGAAATGCAAATTTACATCCCACAGTGCTGAAATCCACATTCTTCATATTATCTTTTTGTTGAATTATTCATAATGATTTGTAACAATGGACTCGTACGGCCAAAGCTTCACATCACCTGATATCTCACCGAACAAAAATTGTTGGATTTGTCTTGATATTTCTCACCATTCTTGCATTGACAGCCTTTAAAAACATTTCCTACTGTAATCATATTTATGCTGAATGGGAATTATTTTGATCAGTGTCTTAACAGTCTAAGAAACGTGGCACGATAAAGTGTATTTTTAATACAGAAACAATTAAAATCCTATGCAACATACACATTTATGTATATACTTATTAAGTAGACATGTTATTGATGCTTTATTATTGATGTTGTTAAAATTATTTATGGATAACATGAAATTATAAAAATTGCTTACATCATAACTATCTGTGCGAGGCGAAGGAATATGTGGGAAGGTTTGGTGTAAATTAGTTGTTTGCAATGCACTTAAAACCTATTTTTTCCTACCTATAATGGAAGGACAAAATGCCATCAGAAAATCACACAAAACAGAACAATGTTTTGGAAATGCCAAGGTAAAGTTCAGAGAAGGAGCTTGAAAATTATTTTTTCAGATCGGCATCATTGGGAAGGCTACCATTTATTGTACCTTCCTATTTGCCTTTCAACTAAGCGGCTTACTAGGCTATTTTAAAGGACAGCTAAGGTTCATGGTCATACAGCATGGAAACAGGCCCTTCGGCCCAAGTAGTACGTGCTGACCAAGATGCCCTATCTCAGATTGTCCCACTTGCCCGTCCCTCTAATGCACCAATATCTCTCTAAACCTTTCCTATCCATGTATCTGTTCTAGTGTATTTTAAATGTTGTTCTAGTACCTGCCCCAACTTCCTCCACTGGTAGTTCGTTCCATATACCCATCGTGACAAAGTTGCCCCTCAGGTTCCTGCTAAATCTTAATTCTCTCACGTTAAACCTATCTACTCTGCTTCTTGATTCCTCTACTCTGGGTAAAAGACTCTGTGCATTCACCCTATTTATTCCCCGTATGATGATATGGCACCTTTATAAGCTCCCCGCTCAGCCACCTGTGCCCCAAGGAATAAAGTTCTAGCTTACACAACCACTCACTGTAGCTCAGGCCCTCAGATCTTGGCAACATCCTCATAAATCAACCAGATTAATATAACATACAAGCTGCATCAGGTAAAGACAAGTTTTTCTTTCTTATGTGAACCAGATGGGGTTTTTTGTAACAACACTTTGTACTCTCATTAATACAGTGGAATCATTTTTGTTTGAATTCCAAAGCATGAATTCAATTTAAATTCCACAGCTGCCAGAGGATTTGAATTCAGATCCCTGGTATTGTTAGACTATTCCTCTAGATGACGAGTCCAATAATTTAATCATTGTAGCTTGATCTTGCGTGGTTATTTTCTGAAGGAATTAAAAGCTAGAACTTACCGTTGATGATTTAATAAAACACTCAACATTTACATGACATGTAGATATTAAAATGTTACAAATGCTCATT
The DNA here is from genome assembly GCA_963514005.1 of Raja brachyura. The sequence goes on from OY740793.1 coordinate 45,045,603, forward strand.
GCAAGAGGCCAATTGGCAATCTGCACTGTGGCTGCATGGCATAGATATATCATGCAGACTATGCAAATCTTTCATACTAAAACTAATATGACATTTTTATGTTAATTTAACCCTAATACAGTAATAATGAGTGTTGCCTGTTTTTACACGTTTATTTTCCATCCAAATAAATAAATAACCCCAGGTTGCTAATGACATTCCTTTTATTCAGCAAACATTTCAAGAAACACAAGCATATGAAAAATAAATAGGTGTTCTATTACTGTCCTCTTTAAAGCCTCCAGCTTTGAGGTTGAAGTACCATGATTAGATTGGAAGCTGGAAATTCACGTTGACTTGTGCTTCTTTGGCCAGTGAAACAATTTCTGAAAGCTTCACAACCTATTTGGAGAGGGAAAAATAGAGATACAATTGTAGCATTGTAAGTGGACAGATAATTGTAATCATCGCAGATTTCTACAAGAAGACTGAAAACATTTGCAATTCATGTTCAGAAGTAATAGGAGCAGAATGAGGCCATTCAGCCCATCAAGACTACTCTGCCATTCAATCATGACTAATCTATCTTTCCCTCTCAACTCCATTCTCCTGCCTTCTCCCCATAGCCTTTGACACCCTTACTAATTAAGAATCTGTCAATCTCAAAATGGTGCAGCCGATGACTTGGCCTGCACACCTGTCTGTGGCCAAGAATTTTACAGATTCACTGACCTTCTGACTAAAGAAATTCATCCTCATTTCCTTTCTAAAGATACATCCTTTAATTCTGAGGCTATGCCTCCTGGTTCTAGACTCTCCTACTAGTGGAAACATCCTCCACAAATCACTCTGTCCAGGCCTTTCACTATTTGGTAAGCTTCAATGAGATCCCCCCCCTTATCCTTCAGCGAGTACAAGCCCAGTGCTGTCAAACGTTCATCATACTTTGCCCCAATCATCCCCGGGATCATTTTCGTAAACCTCCCCTGAACCCTCTCCAATGCCAGCACATCGTTCCTCAGATAAGGGGCCCAAAATTGCTCACAATACTCCAAATTTGACTAGTGCCTTATAAAGCCTTGGCATTACATGCCTGTTTTTATCTTCTAGTCCTCTCTCAAAAATGCTAACATTGTATTCACCTTCCTTACCCCCGATCCATTTCAATTTCAATTTGCTCTTTAATATTTGTGTTCAGAATATAATTCACACTGGCAGCTATTCTATGAAGCAATATTTGTTGTTTTACAAAGAAAATAAACACCAGTACTGACCCTTTAATCCATTCGGCAATAATCTTGCTTACAAGTTTATTTCATGGTAATTTGCCAAGTTCTTTTTAAATGGAGGTGCAAATGCTGAAGTGACTCAGCAGGTCAGGGAGCATTTCTCGAGAACATGAATAGGCGACGTTTCACGTTGGGACCCTTCTTCAGACTGCTTGTAGGGGGTGGGGGAGTGTGTTAGTAAGCTGGAAGAGAAGTCGGGGTGGGCCAAAATCCAGCAAGTGATAGGTGGATACAAACCAGCGGTGGGGTGTTTTATTGGCAGATGGTTGGGACAAAGGCCAGAGATGAGAAGACAAAAGGTGTGACATAAGTTCTAGGAGCAGAGTTGACCCATCAGGTCTACTCCACCATTCAATTGTGGCTGATCTATCTTTCCCTCTCAACTCCATTCTCCTGCCGTCACCACTTAATCCATACTAATCAAGAATCAGTCAGTCAATATCCGCCTTAAAAATATCCATTGATGACCTCCACATCCATCTCTGGCAGTGTATTCCGCAGATTCGCCACCCTCGGAGTAAGGGTATTCCTCCCCACCTTTTTAAAGGTATGTCCTTTAATTCTGAGGCTATGGCCTCTGGTCCTAGACTCTCCCACTAGTGGAAACATCCTCTCACATTCACTCTATCCAGGCCTTTCACTATTGGATAAGTTTCAATGAGGTCTGTTTTGGTGCTCTTTCTTTGTTCACCCTTCCCATTTTCATTTGTCCATCACCCACACCTATCCATCTGGGTTTCAAGCATCCCTCCTTTTGACCGTATGATTGAATGAAAAGTAATTGATTGATGAAGCAGCTGAAGATTTAAGAAGGAACTGCAGATGCTGGAAAATCGAAGGTAGGCAAAAGTGCTGGAGAAACTCAGCGGGTGCAGCAGCATCTATGGAGATAGGCAACGTTTCGGGCCAAAACCCTTCTTCAGACTGAAGGATATGGAGTCTGAGGAAGGGTTTCGGCCTGTAACGTTGCCTATTTCCTTCGCTCCATAGATGCTGCTGCACCTGCTGAGTTTCTCCAGCACTTTTGTCTAAGCAGCTGAAGATTGTTCGGCCCAGGGCACCACCCTGAAGAGCTCCTGCAGAGATGTTGTGTGGCTGAGATGAACGACCTGCAACATCCATAACCAACTTCCTTTGTGCTGGGAATAATTCTAACCAGCAGAGAATTTTCTCTCATTTCAAATTATTCCAGTTTAGCCAGAACCTCCTTGATCCCTACAGATAACGCTGTCTTGATATCAAGGTCAGTTACATTCACTTCACCTCTGGAATTCAACTCTTTGACCACGGCTGTATCGAGGTCAGGGGCTGAGTGACTTTGACCAGGTAAGATGGCAAATATTCTCCCCAAAGGATAAGTGAACCAGATGGTTCTTTAAAACAGAATTGGTTTTCATGGTCACATTAAACTGTTTAATTCCAGAATTTAAATTCAAATAAATTGCTAACTGTGCGGTGAGATTCAAATAAGTCCCCAGGACTAATCTGAAGGGTCCCAACCCGAAACATTTCTTCCACAGATGCTGCCTGACCCTCTGAGATCCTCCAGTATTTTAGTTTTTGCTCCCTGCAGTAAAACAGTGTTGAAACAGGCCCTTTGGCCCAATTTGCTCTTGCTGACCAACATGCCCCATCTACACTAATCCCACCTGACTGTGTTTGGCCCATATCCTTCTAAACCTATCCTATTCATATACCTGTCCAAATGTCTTTTAAAACACTTGTTGCCAATCAATAAAAACAGCCTTCCATCACTACCCTCTGCTTCTTACCACCATGCCAATACTGGATCCAATTAGTTAGCTCACTTTGGATCCCACATGCTCTAATTTTGTGGACTGACTTACAATGCAGAGTCTATTTAAATGCCTTATTAAAAATCCAATTGTCAACATTGCCTGCCCAACTTTCATCAATCTTTGTTACCTCCTGAAAACACTAAATCACAATTAACTATGTCCAGATTTGTCTTCACTCAAAGTTCTTCAGTAAAGAAATAATCAATATGCCAAATAAACGGTATAATTTATACATGTATATTCATTGTATCTATTTATTAGCCGATCGATTAGTCTGGGCACACCCAATTTGCACCCATAATGTTTGGGACAAAGACCCATCATTTATTTATTTGCCTCTGTACTCCACAATTTGAGATTTGTAATAGAAAAAAAATCACATGTGGTTAAAGTGCACATTGTCAGATTTTAATAAAGGCCATTTTTATACATTTTGGTTTCACCATGTAGAAACTACAGCAGTGATATACACAGTCCACCCCATTTCAGGGTTTGGGACACAGTAATGTAATGTAAATGAAAGTAGTCATGTTTATTATTTTGTTGCATATCCTTTGCATGCAATGACTGCTTGAAGTCTGCGATTCACGGACATCACCAGTTGCTGGGTGTTTTCTCTGGTGATGCTCTACTAGGCCTGTATTGCAGCCATCTTTAGCTTATACTTGTTTTGGGGGCTAGTCCCCTTCAGTTTTTTCTCCAGCATATAAAAGGCATGCTCAATTGGGTTCAGATCGGATGATTGACATGGCCACTCAAGAATTGACAATTTTTTAGCTTTGAAAAACTTTGCTTTAGCAGTATGTTTCGGATCATTGTCTTGCTGTAGAATGAACCGCCGGCCAATGTATTTTGCGGAATTTTTTAAACCTGAGCAGATAGGATGTGTCTATACACTTCAGAATTCATTATGCTACTACCATCAGCAGTTGTATCATCAATGAAGATAAGTGAGCCAGTACCTTCAGCAGCAATTCATGCCCAGGCCATAACACCCCACCACCGGGTTTCACAGATGAGGTGGTATGCTTTGGATCTTGGGCAGTTCTATCTCTCCTCCATACTTTGCTCTTGCCATCACTATGATTTAATCTTTGTCTCACCTGTCCCAAGACCTTTTTTTCCAGAACTGTGGTTGCTCTTTTAAGTACTTCTTGGCAAACTGTAACCTGGTCATCCTAACCAGTGGTTTGCATCTTGCAGTGTAGCCTCTGTATTTCTGTTCATGAAGTCTTCTGCAGACAGTGGTCATTGACAAATCCACATCTGACTCCTGAAGAGTGTTTCTGATCTGTGGGACAGGTGTTTGGGGATTTTTCTTTATTCTAGCTGAATTCTTCTGTCATCAGCTGTGGAGGTCTTCCTTGGCCTGCACATCCCTTTGCGATTACAAAATTCATCATTCTCTTTCTTCTTAATGATGTTCCAAACAGTTGGTTTTGGTAAGCCTAAGGTATGCCTGTTGTCTCTTAACAGTTGTATTCTTGTTTCTCAGTCTCATAATGGTTTATTTGACTTTCATTGACACAACTTGGTGGTCCTCGTATTGATAAACAGCAATAAACGTTTCCAAAGATGATGGAAAGACTGGAGGAAAGACCAGGTGCTGAGAGCTCTCTTATACAAGAGTGTTTATTGTCATATGTCCCAGATAGGACAATGAAATTCTTACTTGCTGAAGCACAACAGAATATGTAAAGATAGTACATTACGGCATTAAACATACCTGAACAATTACAAACACTTGTGAAGCCATGTGTCCCAAACATTATGGTGCACTGAAATGGGGGACTATGTATAAATACAGCTGTAATTTCTACACGGTGAAACCAAAATATATAAAAATAGCCTTGAATAAGACAATGTGCACTGTGAACCACATGTGATTCTTTTACAAATCTGAAATTGTGGAGTACAGAGGCAAATAAATAAATGATGGGTCTTTGTCCCAAAAATTATGGAGGGCACTGTAATTCATAGCAAAACAAATCCTGTTTTCAATACTAGATAAGCAAAAGGCTCATTCTTGTATCTCGTGGGCAGATCAAAGAGTTTTTGTTCCAAGCTGCATGCAAGTAATTAGATTCTCAATGATTTGAGAGTGGAGATTAGGAGCAACATGCAGCTGGCTAGAGCTGCTTATTGCTGTTGATTGCAAAATTTAAACTTTAATATCTTTACATAAACGCCAGGTTGCTTAATAAATATTACCATCCGTGCAGCATCATCCAGGTCATCACAGGCAAGAATTTTCAGGCTGCTCGCTGCTATTATTGCTTTTGCATCATCGACACGTGTACCTAAATGATAGAAAAACATTTCCATCAAATTTCAATATGATTGTCAAAGAAAATCCACTAATTCATCTTGGTTATCCGTTTCTTGGTCTCTTTCTACTTTCCAAGTGGAACGGGATCACCGATGTTCTGACTGATGAAGCCTAGTAACGCCTACTTCACTACCAATTATATCACTTTTTGGGAACTATATACTTGTACTCCTCGATCTCTGATCTCCAACACTCCCCAGGGCATTACCGCTCACCGTGAAAGTCTTACCCTGGTTTGGCTTCCCAAAATGCAACACTTTGCGCATTTATCCGAAATGAAAGGTTTTGGCTGTTCCTCTGCGTGTTTACCTTACTGATCAAAATACTGCTGGAACAACAAGGAACTGCAGATGTTGGTTTACACAAAAGTACACAACATGCTGGAGTAAGGTGGCAATGGGTCCAGCATCTCTGGGGACATGGATGGGTTACATTATGGACTGGGCCCCTTCTTCCGACTGATTGCAGAGTAGGGGGAAGGAAAGCTGGAAGAAAGAAGAGACAAGACAGAGCATGGCAAGTAAAAGGCAGGTAATAAAGTAATTCTAGATTTGGTGTTATGTGATGAACCAGATTTGATTAGGAAGCTTAAGATAAAGGAACCCCTAGGAGATAGTGATAATATGATAAAATTCAACCTGCAGTCTGAGAGGGAGATTATGAAATCAGAATAATTCAGAAGACGTAGGATCTTTTCATCCCAACGTGAAAGATTCTAAGGGATGAATGAGGTGACCGCGGCTGACAAGGGAAGTCAAAGACGGCATAAAACTAAAAGAAAAGGCATATAATATTGCAAAGATTAGTGGGATGCTATACGATTGGGAAGTTTTTAAAGACCAACAGAAGGGAACCGTAAAGACAATATGGGGAGCCAATGGCACCGTGCTAGGCAGGCTGCCCCCTGCTTCTACCCTTGCTACCAGGACACCAGGCCTGAGAGTGAGAAAATAAGAAATTACATATCCCAATGGATCAAGATTAGATTTTTCATTCTTGGAAGTTGCAAGATGTCGCCGCCGGAACATGGCGACAATCTTCGTGCTGTTCTAGAAGAGAATCTATGGTACTTGTGTATAGTTTGATTTGCCTGGACACTACACAAAACAAGCATTTTAAGCATCTCAGTTCAAATGACAATAAATAAACTAAATATGGAATGGTTTAAACTATTCTGTTTAAATCTCAGATTTTGACATCTTTAAAATCTAACGCTCCACTCTCCATTCTAACTACCAGCTCTTATTTTTTTTTTAAAAGGAATCACTTTTTCAAGTAAAAATCCTTCCGTAGTCTATTCACCAGATTTTCTGAAGTGATTAATAGCTTGAGTGATTGCAACCACTCCATACCGATCTCTCTGATAACTTCAAAATTATCACTCCTAAATTCTGATCTACTTTTTCCAATGCACTAATCACACTACCCTATAAAATTCAAAATCATCCACAATTCCAGAATCCTACCAACAACATTCTCCCTGTCAACTTCCACTTGTTCTTAATTGTCCAGTCTTGTGGCTATCTGTTGACTGTGCAAGCTTAAAGATATTAATTATTTAAAATAAAATGCTGTATAAAAAAAGATGTTATTTTGAGCAAATCCGAATTCTTACATTAAAGTTGAGAGGCTAAAATAGGTGTAATTTTTAAATGTTCTAACCTTGCAATCGAACAACAATGGGAATTTTTAAATGTAGATCTGATACAGCAGTAATGATTCCTTGAGCAATTATGTCACAACGCATAATCCCACCAAATATATTCACCAGGATCGCCTGAACCTAAGGCCAACAAATAGAGAGATATTATCGACCAGTTATTCAAAGGAAAAAGCATTGAAAATCAAGATGTATTATGCATCTCTACCCTCCAGTTTTTTAATCCCCCACATACCCTATATATAAAGGCGTAGACTATTTTCTAAATAGGTAGAGGATTCAGAAATTTGAGGTGTAAAGGGACTTGGGAGTGTAGTGCAAGATTCCCAAAAGGTTACTTTGCAAGGTGAATCAGTAGTAAGGAAGGCAAATGCAATGTAAGCATTCATTTCTAGAGAATATAAAAACATAGATGCAATACAGCTTTATAAGGCACTAAACTGCTTTCGTAGTATCATGAGCAGTTTTTGGTCCCATGTCTGAGGAGTGATGTGCCACCATTGGAGAGCGTCTGGAGGTGAATTACGAGAATGATCCAGGGATAATTGGGTTAACGTACAATGAGACTTTTGACGACTGCGGATCTGTACTTGCTGCAGTTTAGGAGGATGTTTGAAACTTAGTGAAGGTGGAATCGCATGTAGATAGAGTGAATGTGGAGAGGATGTTTCTATAGAGGGAGAATCTTGGACCAGAGGGCGCAGCCTCAGAATAAAAACATACCTCTAGAATGGAAATGAGGAGGAATTTATTTCGTGAGAGAGTGGTGAATCTGTGGAATTCATAGCTACAGACAGCTGTGGAGATCAAGTCATTAGGTATTTTTAAAGCAGTTTGACAGGTTCTTGATTAGTAAAGGTCAAAGGTTATAGGGAGAAGACAGGAGAATAAGGTTGAGAATAAAAGATAGATTAGCCATGATTGAATGACGGAGTAGGCTCGATGGGAATAGTGCCGGAGGATTGGCGTACTGCGCATGTTGTTCCATTGTTTAAAAAGGGTTCAAAGAATAAACCTAGCAATTATAGACTTGTTATTTTGACGTCAGTGGTGGGCAAATTAATGGAAAGGATACTTAGAGATAATATATATAAGCATCTGGATAAACAGGGCCTGATCAAGAACAGTCAACATGGATTTGTGCCTGGAAGGTCATGTTTGACAAACCTTCTTGAATTTTTTGAAGAGGTTACTAGGGAAATTGATGAGGGTAAAGCAGTGGATGTTGTCTATATGGATTTCAGTAAGGCCTTTGACAAGGTTCCTCATGGAAGGTTGGTTAAGAAGGTTCAATCTTTGGTTGTTAATGGCGGAGTAGCAAGATGGATTCAACAGTGGCTGAATGGGAGATGCCAGAGAGTAATGGTGGATGGCTGTTTGTCAGGTTGGAAGCCGGTGACCAGTGGGGTGCCTCAGGGATCTGTGTTGGGTCCACTGTTGTTTGTCATGTACATCAATGATCTAGATGATGGGGTGGAAAATTGGATAAGTAAGTATGCAGATAATACTAAGATAGGTGGTGCTGTGGATAATGAGGTAGATTTTCAAAGTCTACAGAGAGATTTGGGCCATTTGGAAGAGTGGGCTGAAGGATGGCAGATGGAGTTTAATGCTGATAAGTGTGAGGTGCTACATCTTGGCAGGACAAATCAAAATAGGACGTACATGGTAAATGGTAGAGAATTGAGGAATGCTGTGGAACAGAGGGATCTAGGAATAACTGTGCATACTTCCCTGAAGGTGGAATCGCATGTAGATAGGGTGGTAAAGAAAGATTTTGGTGTGCTGGCCTTTATAAATCAGAGCATTGAATATAGGAGTAGGGAAGTAATGTTAAAATTGTACAAGGCATTGGTAAGACCAATGCTGGAATATGGTGTACAATTTTGGTCGCCTAATTATAGGAAGGATGTCAACAAAATAGAGAGAGTACAGAGGAGGTTTACTAGAATGTTGCCTGGGTTCCAGCAACTAAGTTACAGAGAAAGGTTGAACAAGTTAGGTCTTTATTCTTTGGAGCGCGGAAGGTTAAGGGGGGACTTGATTGAGGTCTTTAAAATGATGAAAGGGATAGACAGAGTTGACGTGGATAAGCTTTTCCCATTGAGGGTAGGGAAGATTCAAACAAAAGGGCATGACACGAGAATTAAGGGACAGAAGTTTAGGGGTAACATGAGGGGGAACTTCTTTACTCAGAGAGTGGTGGCTGTGTGGAATGATCTTCCAGCAGAAGCGGTGGAGGCAGGATCGATTGTAACATTTAAAAGTAAAGTGGATAGGTATATGGATGGGAAGGGAATTGAGGGGTATGGTCTGAGTGCAGGTAGATGGGACTAGGGGAAAATAAATGGTCGGCACGGACTGGAAGGGCCGAGAAGGCCTGTTTCTGTGCTGTAATTGTTATATGGTTATATGATGGGCCAAATGGCCTAATTCTGCTCCGATAACATGAACTTCAAATTCCAAAAAGTCAATTTTTGCTTGAATATATATTTCTTAGGTGCCTACCTTTCTGTCTGAAGTGATAAGCTTGAAGGCCTGCGTAACCTGCTGGGCTGTTGCTCCACCACCCACATCTAGGAAGTTCGCTGGAGTACCACCATGAAGTTTTATAATATCCATTGTTGCCATAGCCAATCCTGCACCATTGACTAAAAAACAAAGAAATTAAACTTCAAAACCTGTACAAGTATGTAGGCAAGAAAACAAATATTAACATTGTTTAAACTCCATTTTTGAAAATCACATTCGAATTGAGAGAATTCAGTGCTTTTATACAATCCTCTCAATATTTCTCAAACTAGTTTTCCAAATGATATTAGATATTGAATATTTGAAAGTAAATGCATATTTTGAAAACAAAAATTCCAGAAGCCTCTGTCCACATCTACCCCTGTCTGACCCAAACCCTTGACGCGTCTTCACCATCACCCCTGACCTCCCCTTCTCCGACCTCTAACTTCGTAACCCTTGCTTTCCCTTTCTCTCCGTCTCTCCCCATCCTAGTTCTCTGACTAATTTAATCATCCTCCTGATTGAATATTACTGATTATATACCTCATTGCACCTTCCCTTCAGCTGACAATGTACAATTCTCCAGTTCCTTGAGCATCGTCCCCTTTGATCTGTGTTTTTACACCTTACCCTTTCATATCTATATGTCTCCCTCTCCTCTGATTTTCAGTCAGAAGAAGGGTCTCGACCCAAAACGTCAGTCATTCTAGAGATGCTGGAGTTACTCCAGCATGTCTAGCCCCACCAGACATTTTGAATGCAGCAGCGAGGAAAATTATCCAATACAGAATTTCGATAAAATTATGTACAATTCACATATCCGCAAGCTTGATGCCCAAACATTCCATCTATCTGCACGTGGCCCATATCCCTCCATTCCCTGCTTATCCATATGTCTATCCTAAAGCTTTTTAAATGCCACCGATGTATCTTCTTCAATCACCAGACCCGGCAGCACATTCCAGGCAGTCACTACATGCTGTATTAAAGAAATAGCCCTGCACAGCTCCTTCAAACTCTGCCCCTCTAACCTTAAAGTTATGCCCTCTAGTATTTGATTTTCCCCATCCTGAGAAAAAGGTTCTGACTATCTACCCTACCTATGCCTCTCATAACTTTATATACTTCTGTTGGGTGTCCCTGTAACCTCTGGTGTGCCAGAGAAAACAATCCAAGTGTGGCCAACCTCTCCCAGTACCTAATATCCCCTAAATCAGGCATCATTCTAATAAACCTTCTCTGCACCCTTTCCAAAACCTCCACATCCTTCCTGTAATGGGGCAACCAGACCTGCACGCAACAGTCCAAATGTGGCCTAGCTAAAGTCCTTTTAAGCTGCGTGGTGATTTTCTGACTCTTATACTCAATCCCCCAATCTATGAAAGCAACCATACTATGCCCCTTCTTTACCACTATCTATTCGTATTATCACTTTCAGGGAGTTATGGACTTGGACCCCAAGATCCCTCTGGAAATCAATGCTTTTATGTGTCATGGCATTAATTGTATATTTTCTCCTTACATTTGACCACCCAAAGAGCAAAAAACATACACTTGCTAGGATTAACCTCAATCTGCCATTTTTCCACCCATTTCCGTAGCTGATTTATATCCCGCTATAACCTTTGACAGCCTTCCTCACAGTCCGCAACCCCAGCAATCTTGGTGTCATCTGCAGATTTACAAACCAACAACGTTTACGTCCAAGTCATTTATATACATCATAAACAGCAGCTGTCCCAGCATAGGTCCCTGTGGAACTCCACTGGTCGGACTCCCAGCCTGAGTAGTGTATTTCCACCACAACCCTTCTATCTTCTAACATTTCACGTGATCACATTTCACTGTGCCAACTGGCACATGTGACAAATAAATGTATCTTGTAACAGTACGCCAGCTCTGAGAATGGGAGCAAGGTGAATAGACAAGTCTCACAATTTGGCTAATTAACAGCTGCCAACAAAAGGAAGGTAAGCTTAAGTGGAAGTGGCCATAGTGGGAATTGTCAGAGTAAGAGTGGTAGATTGAGGCCTTTGCGAGGATGAATGCAAGATTTAGTCTGTCACTTTGTTTCAGATTGCAACTTGGTCTTGGTGTAGGTGGGATGGAAGCTAGTGCAATGGAGAGCTCTGCTGTGGGATGTGGGAACTCAGTAAGGAGGACAGAGTCGTTGAGGATCACGTCTGCAGTCTGCAGGAGGTGTATCGAGCTACAGCTCCTGAAGCCCACATTAGGGAATTGACCTCAGGCTCAATTGGGAAAAGCGAGCAAGTCATAAAGACGAGAAGTGGTCACACTTAGGGTGCAGACAGAGAATAGAAGGGTGACCACCAGGAATGGGAATAGGAAGAGAGCTCAGGAATACCCTGTGGCCATTCTATTGCAAAACACGTATGCCCTTTTGGAAAGGATGATCTTTCAGGGGAAAGCAGCAGCAGCCAGGTCTGTGATGCCTGCGCCTGGCACTTGGGCACAGCAGAGTAGGTTGAATTCAGGCAGAGTGGTAGTGATAGGAGACTTGATAGTTAGGGGGACAGACAGGAGATTCTGTGGCAGCAAACGGGACTCCAGGATGGTCTGTTGCTTCCTTGGTGCCATGGTCCTGGATGTCTCTGAGCTGCTGCAGACCATTCTCAAGCAGGAGGAGGGTGGGCAGCCAGACGTTTGTCGGCACAAATGACATAGGTGGGAAAAGAGATGAAGTCCTGCAGAGTGAATATAGGGAGTTTGGCAAAAGGTTAAAATACAGAACCTCGAGGGTGGCAATCTCCGGATTACTACGTGCCACGTGCTATTGAGGGTAGTAATGGGAGGATAGGTTAGATGAATGCGTGGCTGAGGAGTTGGTGCAGGGGACAGGGATTCTGATTTTTGGACCAATGGGATATTTTCCTGGGCAGAGGTGATCCTATGCAAGAGGGACGGGAATTGGAGGGGCACCAACACAGGGAGGTTTGCTCGTGCTACTCGTGAGGGTTTAAATAGAATGGTGGGGGGCTGGGGCGAACCAGTGCATTGGGTAAGCAAATAGAAGGGCTGATGAGAAAGTGGAGGTTATGACAAATATCAAAGGAAGGACAGGTAGGGAGTAGTTCATCAATATGATGAAAATGAAGGGCTGAAGTCTTTACTTCAATACAAGGAATATTGTGGGTAAAGCCTTGATTAGTGCTTGGAATATATGATGTTGTGGCCATTACGGAAACCTGGTTACTAGAGGGACACTATTGCTCAAAGTACGTGAGATAGAGATAGAGAGAGAGAGAGGCGAAAGAGGTGGAGGAGTTGCTTTACTAATCAGGGAGAATGTCACAGTGGTACTCAGACAGGACATACAGGAGGATAGGTCTAATGGATTGTAATGGGTTGAGCTACAAAGATGAAACAATTACTCTAATAAAGCCTGTTTTCGTGCTGAATCTCTAAACTAAGCTAAACATAACATTTTGATAATGGTCCCCCATGGTAGGCCGATCCAGAAGATCAAGATGTACGGAATTCACGATAACTTGGTTGTGTGGATTGAGCACTGGCTTGATCAAAGAAGACCAAAGGTTGTGTTGGAAGATAGATATCCTGGCTGGAGGTCTGTGACCAGTGGAGTTCTGCAGGGAATCGCTGCTATTTGTGATATATATAAAAAACCTAGACATAAATATAGATGGGTTGGTGAGCAAGTCTGCCGACGATACCCAAAATTGAAGCAGTTGCGGACAGCAGAAATACTGTCAGATGATGCAGCGGGATATAGACCAGCAGCAAAGAGTGCAGAAATGGCATATGGAGTTTAACCCCAGCAAGTGTGAGGAGATGCACTTTGGGAGGTTGAATGTGAGGCGAGAGTATAGAATTAATGGCACAACACTTAACGGCATTGATATGCAGAGGTATCTTGAAGACCAGATTCAATGATCACTGCAGGTGACAGCACAAGCAGTTAGGGTGGTTAAGAAAGCGTTGCCTCCAGGATCTAGTGTGATCCACAACAAGAGCCATGTCAACTGAACCGTGCGGTGTGAAGAAGGGTTTGCTGGAGCATCTTGTGAGATGGGGGTGGCATCAGACGCCAGGACAGCGGAGGCGGTGCAAGCGGGAGTAGCGTCAGCAGGTCCATCCACTATAACCACAATTCAATATAAAGGGGTCTGTTAAAGTGAGGGTATTCCAAAGTGATTGCAGGTGGGGAAAAGGAAATAGAAAACAAAACATTACAAATCTGAACTAATTATTTTCAACTGCATTCTTTCCTACCCAAACAGCCAATGTTGCCATCCAGTCCGATGTAGTTAAGGTCTGCTTTTGCTGCTTCCTGGTCCCTTTCATCTTCTTGGCTCCAGTCTTGCAAGTCAAATACTTGCTTTTGGCGGTATGCAGCATTGGCATCAAAAGTGATCTTTGCATCCATGCACATAACTGGAACGAAAGGGTTAAGACTTTACTGATCCAAAAACAAATCAACACAGATGCTGTAAACCTGTAAATAATAAAAAATGTGATAAATATTAAAATTTATTTGATTTGATTTATTGTCATTGTCTTCAAATAAGAGACAACAAAATTATCTTTCCCTTACAGTCATACAAAAAATAAAATTAAAAAGAAAACACAGAACACAGTAGTCCACAACACAAACACCAAAGTTCCCCACTGTGAGGGAAGGAACCAAAGTCCAGTCAACATTCTCGCTGATGTTCCCCAATGTTCACCCGTGGTTGGAGCCTCCTGAGCACACCGTAGTCGCCGCTATGGGCGGCCCGATGTTCAGGCCCTCTCGCCGGGAACGATGGAACCCCGACGTCCATCGTTTAGTTCAGTAATTCAGTGTTACTGGTTCAATTGAATCTTCAGAAATGGGAATTAGAATTGAAATGAAATCAACCTGAAACGTACTGTTTTCCTTTCCACAGATACAGCATGACGGGCCGAGTGTCAATTCATGTTTTATTTCAATTCATTGTAGAACAAAAATATTTAGACATCTATATTTAAACTTAATAAATCTGCAATAAATGTATGACTGAAGTGATGGTGCTTGCTGGAATGGATTTTTGGTACAGAATAGTAATGTTTACAATAGAATTGCTTCCAATTTAGTTTGAGAGAGTAATAGAAGCATAATCTTACTTGAGTAGAAATAAACAATAAATCTTCATGATGCATGGTGTTCATTACTCTAAAAAGTTTAAAATAAAGATCCTTTGTTCTTTTGACATTTTTCTATAACGTGCTAATTTACAAATCACATCCTAACTAATTTATGTTTTTGGAGACCATGAACCTGCAGATGCTGGAATCTTGAACAAAGTGTTGGAGGAATTCAGCGAGTCAGGCAGCATCTGTGGAGGGAATCACTGCCTCCCCTGATGCTGTCTGACCCGCTGAGTCCCACCAGCACTTAGTGTTTTGCTAAATTACTGTTTAGTCGACCAAAATGCTTGCAAAAAAATACGAAGCAAAAGCACAAGTTGGCAATAAATCGGCAGCTCATAAAAAATAGAACTGTTTTATTTCATGAAATGCAGTGTTCCAAAAATATTGGAAAATGACCATTGTAATTCATAACAGTTAAATTACATTTTCTGTTTCTTTTGTAAATGTTCTTTAATGTGAGTAAATTCCAGAATTGAAAACTTTAAGAGTTACCTTACCCATGCCTGACGAGTCTTCCACCATTGGGTTTATTTCAATTAAAGTAGCATCATATTTCAAAAAGAGTTCATACAAACGTACAATCACATCAGCAGCATCATCTATCAATGAAGCTGGGAAATCCATTAGCTGTGCAACCTATTATAAAATTAAATATAAACAACATAAGCTGTGGCTGCAACCAAGAAAGCAAAATGAAATCCTTCAACATCATTGAACACAAAGTCAAGGAGAGATTTTATGTCTTTGTAACAAATATAATTTGTAATAATTCTAAAAAGTCAGAGATATATATTTTTTAAATCACAGTAAACAATGGAAACCAAGTCATAGAGCCCAACTAGGCCATGCTGACCATTTCCCTGCACTGACCCATATCCCTAAATCTATCCCTGGTGACTCCCTCTTCTCCTCTCTCCTATACGGCAAGAGGTACAGAAATTTGAAAATGCATACCTCCGGATTCAGGGATAGTTTCTTCTCAGCTGTAATTAGGCAAGGAAAGGTTTATTGTACAAACCCATTGGAATGCTTGCTCCTTTCTTATTTCGAAGCTCTACCCATATTGCCCAAGTGGACAAATCCTCCAATGTGTCCTTTCTGAGTGCCGCTGTGACAGTTTCCCTAATTAATAGCACAACTCCTCCACCTCTTTTGCCTCCCTCTCGATCAAGTCTGAAACACTGAAACCGTGGAATATTGAGCTGTCAATTGTGTCCCTCTCCCAACCATGTTTCCGCAATGGCCGCATCATAGTCCTAAACACTGATCCAGGCTCTTTGTTTATCTGATTTCCCTCACAATACTCCTTGCATTGAAATAAACACAGTTCAGCTCAACAGCATCACCATTTAGGAATATTGGGTTTCAATCTTTCACCTCTCCCTATCTGTCCTTCATTTGAGACTCACTAGTACTAATCCCTTCTCCCAACATTCCTTTCAATTTCTGACACCCAGCCCCCTGCTTCTTTAGTTTACCCCCCCTGAGTAGTCGTAGCACCCTGGAAGAATATTGGTCCCCCTTCAGTTCAGATACAACTCACCCCTCTTGTACAGGTCACCTCTACCCCCAAAATGATCCCAATGATATCCCAATTAATATGAATCCCTGCCCCACTGCACCCACCCATGAGCTATGCATTCATCTGTTTTATCTTCCTATTCCAACCGGGAGTAATCGGAAATTACTACCCTCAGGGTCCTGCTTTTTAATCTTCTGCCTGACTCCCTATATTCACTTTACAGGACCTCACCCCTGTTCCTATCTATGTCATTTGTGCCAATATGCACAACAACTTCCGGCCGCTCGCCCTCCCCCTTGAGAATGGTCTGCAAATGCTGTTTCCAGGACCCAGACAACAGGGAAGCAACAAATCTCCTGGAGCATTGTTTACTACCACAGAACTAACAAGCCTCATTTCATGATAACTATGTCTCAGTTTCCCCTTCTCCATTGTGCTTTAGAGCCAGACATGACACTGTAGACCAGTTCATTGCTGCTGCTGTCATCCCCCAAGGATATCCAAAGATGCATAGCTGTTGTCAAGGGCAATGGCCACAGAAGACTCCAGCACTCTATGCCTTCTCCCCTTCCTGGTATTCACCCATCTGCTATCTGTACATACCCTTGGTGTAACCACCTCACTGCAACTCCTATGACCTCCTCAGTCTCCTGGACGATCCTGAAGTCATCCAGCTGCTGCTCCAGCTCCCTAACGGCATCTATAAGGAGTGCCCATGGCACTGCCCTAACTGCTATCTTTGCTGCACTAGACAAAGGAAAGTTTTAGGAAAAAAAAAATCATACCTTCTCCTGCCATCAACCCATGTGCCAAATGTTCGCATGTCAAAGCCTTGCACTTACCCACATCACAGGACTACGCCTCTCAAGCTAAGCCTCACACTAACCCTCCACACGGCACTGCCAACGTAATCAATCTGCTTGTATCTACCTTCCTTTTATACTCTGAGGAACAGTCACTCCAGGATGCTAACTGCTTTCAGCTTGTCCAAGTGAAACTCAGTTTGTTAACTGTTATTTTTGCATGTTTGTCAATCACCTTCATCTATACCACAGAAGGTAGTTGAGGCCAGTTCATTGACTATATTTAAGAGGGAGTTAGATGTGGCCCTTGTGGCTAAAGGGATCAGGGGGTATGGAGAGAAGGCAGGTACGGGATACTGAGTTGGATGATCAGCCATGATCATACTGAATGGCGGTGCAGGCTCGAAGGGCCGAATGGCCTACTCCTGCACCTATTTTCTATGTTTCTATACCCTCCAGTACTTGACAAGCAGTCCGTTACTTACTATATCCAATCACAACTACTGGGCTAAGGTGTACCCATTTTTCCACTCTTACCCATATAACTAGTCATTCTTTTGAGGAAGTATTTTTGAAATATTTTCTGCACCAGCTTGCTAACTTGCTAAAGTTAATTGGAGTAGGATGTTTGCAGGTAAAGGGACACCTGGAAAGTGGTATGCTTTTAAAATGTGGGAGCCCTGGATGAGATGTATGATTCATCATGATGACATGGTCTTATGTGGCAGATGAGATACCTCTATTTCAGAAGGGCTGCAAGGAAAATCCTGGAAACTATAAGACAAGTGAACTTAACATTTGCAGTATGCGAATTACTGGAGAGGATTCTAAAAGGATAACACAAAGGTAGACACAAAATGCAGGAGTAACTCAGTGGGACAGGCAGCATCTCCGTAGAGAAGGAATGGGTGACGTTTCGGGTCGAGACCCTTCTTCAGACTTATCCTATTCTAAAACGATAAGATATATATACATTTAGATATGAAGGAGCTGATTAGGATAGCATGAATTTGTACGTAGGATAATGTCTGATGAATTTGATAGTTACTTTGAAGAGGTAACCAAAAAGGTTGACGAGGGCAAGGCCGGAGATATTGTCTATGAAGACTATGGCAAGGTGTTTGAAAAAGTTCCGCATCGTAGGTTGTTCTGAAAACTTAGATCACATTGGATCCAGGGAGAGCTAGTTAACTGGATACAGTATTGACTTCATAGAAGGAAGCAGAGGGATGGATGGAGTGGAGAGGTGTTTTTCGGACTAGAGGCCTGATGCGAATGAGTTAGATGAAAATGTACAAGGCATCGTTAGTATGTTTGAAGATAACACTAAAGTGGGTGGTATCATAGAAGGTGAAGATTGTTATCAAAAATGACAGCAGGCTCTTGATCAGCTGCACAAGTGGGCTGACAAATGGCTAATAGAGTTTAATGCAGATTGTGAGGTGTTGCTAAGTCAAACCAGGGCAGGACCTTCACGGTGAATGGTAGACCACTGGGGAATGTTGTAGAGCAGAGGGAATTCGAAGTACAGGTGTTTAGTTCCTTGAGAGTGGTGTCACAAGTAGATAGGATGTTCAAGCTTTGGTATATTGGCCTTCATCGGTCAGGTTATTGAGTACAGAAGTTGAGACGTTATATTACAGTTGTACAAGGCATTGATGGAATAGTCATCAATCTGAAGAAGGGTCCAAAACGAAAACATCAACTTTCCATGTGCTCCAGAGATGCTGTCTGACCCGATGAGTTACACCAGCATTTTGTGTCATTTCTGTAAACTATAATTTCTGCAGCTCCTTGTTTCTACTCGGAACACTGTTGCTTTTAGTCACCCTGCTATAGGAAGGATGACATTAAGCTGGAAAATGTGCAGAGAAGATTTACGAGGATGTTGCCAGGACTTGAGGGCCTGAGCTATAGGGAGAGGTTGGGCAGGATAACAGGAAACTGAGGGGTGATCTTATAAGGTGTATAAAAACATGAGAGGAATAGATCAGGTGAATTCACAGGGCAGCTTTTTCACCCAGAGGGATGTGGGTCTACGGAACATGGTGCCAGAAAAGGTAGTTAAGGCAGATACTTTAACAGCATTTAAAAGACACTTGGCTAGGTACATGGATAGGAAAAGTTTAGATGGATATGGGGGAAACATAGGCAAATGAAACTAGCTTAGATGGGACATCCTCCCGGTCGGTTTGTTTGTTGGGTGGAAAGACCCATTTTCATGCTGTATGACAATGACTAGCTCATGTTTTTCACATCTTTTCTAAGATGCAGCATCCAGAAATAGACATTTTCTACTACCGCATACGTTTTGTCAATTATTCAATTCAATGATACTATATTGTCATGTACCTAGTTACAGTGAAATGCTTTGTTTTGCATCCAACCCTGTGAAATCATATAGATCTCAACTAGACGTTACACAAGTGTCACCACGTTTCTAGCTGACAAAATACCAATGTGCCCACGTTCTCAGCAATCCCCGCTGCCTCCCCCCCCCCCCCCCCCCCCCCCGTCGTTCTCAGCAGCATAGGCAGTAAGCAAAGTTGTATTCACAGTAAAATTAGTTCTAATGAGGGATCTTTTGAAATCAACAAAATGCAAAATTACAGCAAGAGACATATAGAATACATTCTACTTTCTCACTCCATTAGAAAGATTGGTCACAATACCTTGACAGCCTGTTCCCCTTTGATTCCCTCCATAATATCCACAGGTTCTTTGATAATAGCATCTGGTGTCTCAGCTGCCACATCTTCAATGTTCACACCACCATGACTGCTACCAATGAGAACTGGCCCCTGCAGGAAGAAACATGCAGAAATTTAAAAAAAACCTTCACGAGTTCCAAAACACATTTTTTATAACATATAAAAGACATGCACATTTATAGGTTAATTGGCTTCCATAAATTGTCCCTAGTGAGTGCTTAGTTCAAACTATGGGGACAGGAGGAAAAAAAAGAGGGGGGGGGGGGGGGGGGGTAAGAGAAACTTTTGAAGATTGAATGAAACAACACGGATTCTGGGACATTCACGAAATACTAAAAACCAATTGCTCATTTTGTTCATACAAAAGGTTCTCAGGACCCATGTAAACACACCAAGATGTCAGCTAAGCAATCTCTGCCTTTATGTACTAAGTTATACCAATTCCATTTGGGTAGCACAGTGGGGCAGGTAGCAGTGTTACCGTGTCCAGTCGTGATTCTGGTGCCATTTGCGTGGTGTTTGCACATGCTTCCTGTGATTATGAGAGTTTCCCCTCACATCATAAAGGAATGCAGGTTGGCCTGTGTAAGTCAACCCTAGTAGGTCATTCGGCCCTTCGAGCCTGCACCGCCATTCAATATGATCATGGCTGATCATCCAGCTCAGTATCCTGTACCTGCCTTCTCTCCATACCCCCTGATCCCTTTAGCCACAAGGGCCACATCTAACTCTCTCTTAAATATAACCAATGCACTGGCTTCAACTACCTTCTGTGGCAGAGAATTCCAGAGATTCACCACTCTCTGTGTGAAAAATGTTTTCCTCATCTCGATCCTAAAGGAATTCCCCCTTATCCTTAGACTGTGACCCCTTGTTCTGGACCTCCCCAACATTGGGAACAATCTTCCTGCATCTAGCCTGTCCAACCCCTTAAAAATGTTGTAAGTTTCTATAAGATCCCCCCTCAGTCTTCTAAATTTTAGCGAGTACAAGCCGAGTCTATCCAGTCTTTCCTCATATGAAAGTCCTGATATCCCAGGAATCAGTCTGAAAGGACATAGAATGTATAGAATGTGACAGAATCTGTTTCCACCACCCTCTCAAGTCATTCTAATAATAATAATATCTTTTATTGTCATTATACATAAGTGCAACGAGATTTGGTTTGCAACTTCCATCCGATGTCATAACTTAATCGACAAATAAAATTTAGGTTTAGATCACCGAGAACAAGGTTTGTAAAAACGAACATTGGACCAGTAAAATCAACACACACTAAAGTGCGAGGCCGGGGGAGACAGTCCATGAGGGTGGGGGGCGGGTACTCAGCAGGGCCGGTTCAGAGCCGCTATCGCTCAGACAATGAAGCTGAGTCTGGAGGTACGGGCGTAGAAGGCCTTGTAACGTCTGCCCGAAGGGAATAGTTCGAACAGTCCATTACAAGGGTGAGAGGACATTTTATATAATGTACTATATTATTTTAGTTATGATTGGTATTATACAGTTGGTTTGAAGAGATATGTATGTAAGATAAAGTATTAAAATTCATCGATCTGAAGCATGGGTATGAGATTGGGATGGAAGTGCTGAGACAGCTACTCCATTATAATCCACCTTAATAACAAAATGCAAGACATTAATACGAAAACTGGGGGTGATGGAATCACCTTCTGCAACTGGAACGTAAAGGGAATTAATGAACCAATTAAAAGAGGTAAGGTTTTAGCTCTGTTAAATAGACTTAAAACAGACATAGTCTTTCTTCAAGAGACACACCTTAAAAAGGATGCGCAACATAGACTAACAGCAAAATGGATTTCTAAAGTGTTTCATTCTTCATTTACACATAAGTCTAGAGGGGTTGCAATACTTATTCGTAAAGGCATACCATTTAAACATAGCTCAATAATAGAAGATACTGAGGGTAGATACATAATAATTACGGGTGAATTATATTCAAAGAAAGTCGTTCTTATGAACATATATGGACCTAACTTTGATAATCCGTTGTTTTTTAAGAAAATATTTAATACTATTCCTATAGTTACACAACATAATGTAATAATTGGGGGTGATTTAAACTGTACTTTAGATAATTATCTAGATAGATCATCAACTAAAAGGAAAGCTATATCTAAATCAAGCAAACTCATAAATTCTTTTATTAACACCGCAAATGTTAAGGATGTCTGGAGAACTGATAATCCCTCTGGTCGGGAATATTCATTTTATTCTCCTGTATTCGGAACCTATTCAAGGATAGATTATTTTTTAATAGACTCAAAGTTAATTCCATTTACGTATAATTCAAAATACCATAATATTATTATTTCGGATCATGCTCCATTAACATTTAAGATAAAATTAAAGGTTATAACTAATAAATACTCTCAATGGAGACTCAACCCTCAAATATTAATTGATTAAGGCTTGTTATGATTATCTGGTAAAACAGATTAAATTGTTTTTTGAGCCTAATGACAAACCTGGAATTTCTTCGTCACTTCTTTGGGACATATTTAAAGCCTTTATGCGTGGTGCTATAATATCTGCGCAAGCACACCTTAATAAGGAAAACCGAAAGATTCAACAAACGTTGGAAAATGAAATAAAGCAATTAGATATTGAAAATGCAATATCCCCATCTAGGGTGATATATAATAAAATTGTAATATTAAAATATAAGCTAAATAAAATATACTCAAATTATGTTATTAAACTTTTTCAACAGACTAAACAAGTACACTTTGAATTCGGGGATAAACCACAAAAACTATTGTCACACCAGCTTAGAAAATTAGATGAGGAAAAAATGATATATAAAATCAGATCTGAACAAGGAGAAATACTAACTTTACCAAAAGATATTAATGACAGATTTCTGCATTATAATCAAAAACTTTACTCAACTAAACTGACGGGTCAACCTGATGGAATGGAAACATTCCTACATGAATGTCATATTAAACGTTTGGATCAGGAAGGAAGAGACTTGTTAGATGCTGAAATATCATTAAAAGACATTGAGGAATCAATCGGATCGTTGAAAAATGGAAAAGCTCCTGGCCCCGATGGTCTAAGTGTCGAATTTTATAAGAAGTTTCACGATTTGATTTCCCCACGTTTACAAACAATATATAAATATACTTACGAACAAGGAAAGTTACCAGAAACTTTAAATGAGTCTATAATCACACTCATTCCTAAAGTATATAAGGATCTGGGAGATCCTGGGTCATATAGAGCAACTGCTCTTCTAAATACTGATTTAAAAAATTAACTAAAATCTTATCTCAAAGGTTAAGTTTAGTGATTAATAAATTAATACATCATGATCAAACAGGCTTTATTCCCAAACGTTATTCCACTTATAACTTGAGACGTCTATTCAATATCATATATTCAAAAAGAGTTAATGATATTGAATTAGCTGTCATATCCCTAGATGTGGAAAAAGCATTTGATCAGGTTGAATGGCCTTACTTATTTAAGATAATGCAGAAATTTCAACTGGGGGATAGATTTTGTAAATGGGTTAAAATGTTATATTCTAAGAATACTAACAAATCAAATGTTATCAGCTAAATTTAATCTCTTTAAGGGTTGTAGACAAAGATGTCCGTTATCACCCTTATTACTTGCTCTTGCAATAGAACCATTAGCCGAAAGGATTAGATCAGAGCCAGAAATATATGGATATAATACCAAAACTACAACAAATAAAATATCCTTATATGCAGATGATGTCTTAATATATATTTTAAAAAAAACCACTGTTTAAACCCTCAATCTTAGATGCGGGGTTTAGACTGTGGGAGGATTCAGGAATTAAAAGGATAGGACACCTTTATAGAAATGGAAAATTTTTATTATTTGAAGAGTTACAAGATATTTTTGGACTACCTTCACAACACCATTTTAGGTATTTACAAATGAGAGATTTTATTAAATGCAACACACAAGACTATAAAAATAAAGAATCAGGCTTATTAGATGAGCTGTTTAATTTACATCCAAATACGGATAAGCTTATAGCTTATATATACAATATTATTTTAGATAAAGAGAACCCAACAACTGAAACATATCGTCAAGCATGGGAAAATGAAATTGGATTACCTATAATAAAAGAAACTTGGGAAGAAAGCTTACAAAGAATACATTGGTGTTCTTTGAATGCCAGACACACATTGATACAATTTAAAGTTATATATAGATTACACTACTCGAAAACCAAATTAAAAAGTATCTTTCCTAGTCTCTCCTCTATTTGTGATAAATGTAAGAATCTTGAAGCAAATTTAATACATAGTTTTGTAACGTGCCCACGGTTGAATTATTATTGGATTGAAATTTTTAAAGTTATTTCGGAAGTTCTTAAGGTTGAACTCGACCCAGACCCAAAATTAATAATATTTGGAATCCCGGAGCCAAATTTGGTACTCACAGTAAATCAAAGAAATTTTTTTGATTACTGTTTAATAATAGGGAAAAAAATGATACTTAAATTTTGGAAGGGAACATTATCCCCAACAATTAAAATGTGGAAAGCAGAGATGTTGGAGACGTTGAATTTGGAAAGAATTAGATTTGTCCTTTTGGACAGGTATAATTCTTTTGAATCGATATGGTCTCCATATATACAGTATTTAGAGAAGTAGCTATTCTTGGAATCACGGCTCGACGGGCACCCTACGGAATCCGATGCGAATAACTTACTTACATTTGATATTATTGCGCATTTATTATAGATATTACTGTATGAAATAGTATTTCGTATAATGTATTTAGTTTTGTTTATATATATGTAATATTTTTGTTTTGCAAATTTTCTTTTTTTTTATGGTTGAAGTATGTGGGAATTTTTTTTTTTTTTATTCCCTTTTTTTTCCTCTTTTTTTTTTCTCTTTATATATCTTTTTCTTTATTTCCAAAAAATAGAAGATATTAAGTATTGATATGTTATTTGTAGTAATATTGAATTAAGGTGTTAGTTTATAAAGTAAGCTATACATTGTAAACTGATTACTTCAAATAAAAAAATATTACAAAAAAAAAAAACGGAGATTAGTATTCCTAATCTACTTAATGTTATAACTAAGTTTTGTATATTTTCAGGATATAGAATTAATTGGAATAAAAGTGAAATTATGCCTATAACTGGAATAAAATCAAATATAAATTTTGGAAGGGAACATTATCCCCAACAATTAAAATGTGGAAAGCAGAGATGTTGGAGACGTTGAATTTGGAAAGAATTAGATTTGTCCTTTTGGACAGGTATAATTCTTTTGAATCGATATGGTCTCCATATATACAGTATTTAGAGAAGTAGCTATTCTTGGAATCACGGCCCGATCACCGTTGTGTCGTTTACAAACTTGATAATGGTGTTGTTGTCAAATGCAGGGACACAGTCATGGGTGAAGAGGGAGTAGAGCATGGGGCTCAGTACAAAGCCCTGTGGTGTGCCGGTGCTCAGGGTGATAGTGGAGGACAGGTGCGGCCCCAGTCTCACTGCATGCGGTCGCTCCGTCAGAAAATTCAGGATCCAATCGCAGATCAGTGAGCTGAGGCCTAGCTTCTCCTCAAGGTAATTAAACTTATCCTATGATTGAGTGTGATTGAGTGGAGAACAGATAAGGCTGAGTTGATTTAAAAAAAAATCATATGTATAAAATTATTACCGGAAAAATTAATTGGGCTAGAAGACAATAGATTCAGTGGACCTTGCAATGACCTGAAGCCCAGGTTTTGAATGTGGCAAAGATGGTTGTCAAAAATTGCAGCAGGATCTTGCAGCGCTGTAAAGCAGAGGGATCTAGGAGTGCATGTACATAGTTCCTTGAAAGAGACGTCACAAATAGATAAGGTGGTCAAGACGGATTTTAATATATTGTCCTTCATTAGTCAGTGTATTGAGTATAGAAGTTGGGAGGTTATGATACAGTTATACACAATATTTATGAGGCCACATTTGGAGTATTGTGTTCAGTTTTGGTCACCCTGTTATATGATGTTATTAAGCTGGAAAGATGCAGAGAGGATTTATGAGTATTTTGCCAGGACTCGAGGGCATGAGCTATAGGGAGAGGTTGAGCAAGCTACGACTCTAGTTTCATTATCTGTTGGTTCCGTAAAACAGATATTCCAGAAAGGCTCTGGAACCGATGGTGTCGGTGTTCAATCTGTACCCAACATTAGTTGAAAAAGGGATGAGGTTAGCAGAGTTAATAGAGGGAGTTAGAAAATACCTCTTTTGATTATGCCCATTGTCATGTTAGTGAAGGCAGGAATAGGTTTGACGAATATGAAGCTGAGGATCTGGTGCTGAGAGCAGCGATGACCTGTACAGGAGATCAGCTACTGCTACTATATAGAAAAGACCAGCAGTTTTAAAACATATTTATTTAAATGCTAAATTTTAACAGGTAAGGCTGATTTACGCAGGATGTGGATTGGCTTGGGCGATTGTAATATTATAGCCATGACAGAAAACATGGTTGAGAGACGGGCAAGATTGGCAGCTGAATGTTCCAGGGTAAGTGTACTAGAAGCTGAGAGAGGAGGCGGGGCTGGTTGATCGTTGACTCTTTGACTAAGGTGGACATAACTACAGTGTTCAGAGATGATATTGTTGGGGAATTGTCCAGTAACTATTATATACTATCGGAAGACAGTGTGAATTAGAGCAGATGTGTAGGAAAATTGCAGATGGCTGTGAAAATGACAGGGTACAAACTTATTGTGGTTCAAAACACTTAAAAATGGAGAAAACCCATGGCCTAACCTAATACATCCTCAGAACTTCAAAGAAAATTGAGAGAAAATTGCAATACCCTTGGAAAAATATCTGCATCATCTTTATCCATAGATAACACTCAAGAGGCCTAGAGGGTGACTACACACCAGTGAGCCTGACATTAATGGTGGGTAAAATGTTGGAGGGGATTCTTGTGGACAGGATCTACAGCATTAGATCCTATGGGCTAATCATGGCTTTGTGTGGGAAATCATATCTCACAAATCTCCTTTTTTTTAAAAAGTGGATGCAATCTATAACAATTTTATGGCAAGGCCTTTGACAGGGTATCGCATGGTTGGCTTGTCTGGAAGGTGAGATCGCACAGAATTCTAGTTGAGGTAGCCAAATATATTGAAAATTGGCTTGGAAGAATGAGTCAAAGGGGGATTTCAATATTTTGATTTTTTTGGGATAGGATTTACACTCATTAGGAAGGGAATGGATTATGGACAATTGGCATGGCTTTGTACATGGCAGGTCATGTCTTACTAACTTGATAGAGTATTGTGAAGAAGAGACAATGGTCATTAATGAGCGTAGGGCGGTGGACGTTGTCTGCATGGATTTTAGTAAGACATTTGACAAAGTCTCCCATAGTAGGCTGATCTAGAATATTAAGATGCACGGGATTCACGATGACTTGGTTATATGAATTCAGAATAGGCTTATTTGTAGAAGACCGATGATATTCTGGCGAACAATCTGAGATCAGTGGAGCTCGGCAGAGGTCTGTGTTGGGACCTCGGATGTTTTGTGATATATAAATGACTTGGATGTAAAAGTGGACGGGTCGGTTAGTATGTTTGCAGATGACACCAAGATTGCTGGGGTCAGGAACAATGAGGAAATCTGTTACGGTAGACAGCAGGATATAGATCAGCCACAGAAAAAGGCAGAGAAATGGCATATGGTGAAAACATCTGAGCAAGAGGTGTTGCAATTTGGGAAATGAAATGTGAGGAGAAAATATACAATTATTGGCAAAACCCTTTAACAGCATCGATGTATAGAGGAATCTAGGGTCCAGGTCCGTAACTCTCTTAAATTAGCAACACAAGTAGATAGAGTGGTAATGAAATCATTTGGTATGCATGCTTTCATAGGTCGGTGCATAGAGTATAAAAATCAGGAGGTCATGATGCAGATTTATAGGAGTTTGGTGAGGCTGCATTTGGAGTATTGAATGCAGTTCTGGTGGCCCATTACAGGAACGTTGTGGAAGCTTTGTAAAGTGTGCAGAGGAAGTTTACCAGAATGATTCATGGATTAGTGGGAGATGGAAACAAAAAGCTGGAGTAACTCAGCAGGACAGGCATCATCTCTGGAGAGAAGGAGTAGGTGATGTTTCGGGTCAAGACCAGTGGATATAGCTACAGGGAGAGGTTGGACAGGATTGGATTGTTTTCTCTAGAACACTGGAGATTTTGAAGACACCTGATAGAAGTATTAAACATGTAGATAGGGTAGAAAGAACCTTTTTCTCCAGTTTAGAAAAGTCAAATATTATAGGGCATAGTTTTACCGTGAGAGGGTCAGAGTTTAAAGGAGATGTGTAGGGCAACCTTTCTAAAAAAAATATAGTGCGAGTGTCTGAAAGGCGCTTCTGGGGTTGGTGGTTGAGGCAGATACAATAGTGGCATTTAAGAGATTCATTGTCTTACAGCATAGAAACAGGTCCTTCAGCTCAACTTGCCCATGCCGTCTAACATGTCAAATCTACTCTAGTCTCATCTGCCTGAATTTAGCCCTTATCTTTCTAAGCTTGTCACACCCATGTACCTGTCTAAATGTTGCGATTGTACCTGCCTCAACTATCTCCTCTGGCAGCTCGTTCCATTGACACTACTCTTTGTGTGCAAAAGTTATCCCTTGGGTTCATATTAAATCCTTCCCTCCATCTCCTTAAACCTATGTCCTCTGGTTCTCGATTCACCCACTCTTGACAAAAGACTCTGTGTCTACCCATCTATTCCTCTCATGATTTTGTACACCTGTATAAGATCACCCCTTACCCTCCTGCCCTCCATGGAATAGAGTCCTTGCCTGTTCAACCTCTCCTTATAGCTCAGGACCTCAAAACCCGGCAACATCCCCGTAAATCTTCTCTGCACCCTTTCCAATTTCAGTTCCAGTCTTGACCCAAAACGTTACCTGTCCATGTTCTCTAAGGATGCTGTCTGATCCGCTGAGTTACTCCAATACTTTTGTGTATTAATCAGCATCTGCAGTTCTTTGTTTCTATATTCTACTATAATTTGATGGTACTTACTATGTAATCTTGTACAAAGATTTCAATTTGATGAAAAGTCAAGCAGTGTAAGTATCCTGAAGAGCAAAATAAATGGATGGAACTAATTGGTCCTAACAAAAAATGCTATACTGAAATGCAATAGCACCAATCAGAAATAAGGCTGGAAATACTCAAGGGTAGTCAGCATTTGTGGAGATATAAAGTTCAGATCAATGAGCTCTCGATAGAACAAAAAAAAAGTTTTAATTTCATCCCATTTTCAGCATCTTCAGTCTTGGAACTGAAAACCTTAATAGTTTCGCTTTCAACAAACATTATTTGACCTGCTAAGTTTTTTCCAGCCTTTCCTTTTTATCAGCAGTGTCTTGCTTTCAATGCTACCATTAATGTTAATTACTTACTTGAAAAGATCTGTCCATTGTGATGGCAAAGTAGTATTCTCTTCGTGGATATCTGCGTTCACAGATAAACACCTTGTTGCATATCCTTCCTTTCTCTCCAGTTTGTTTAGTGACTAACTTTTTTCCAATCATCCTTGAAGCAATATCCCGAACTTCCTCTGGGCTGCAAGAGGACCAATATTTTATTGAACATGACTATGAGAAAGCACAATCAAAATCGATAATTGTCAATACAAGAAATGTATTTTAACATTCTTTTGAAATTATCACCTGACTGATGGATGAATGTAAATCAGAAATATTAAAAAAAAAATCAAGTCAAAGGCCAGAATTGCAGTTTTGCAGCATGACCAATAATTTTGAGACAGAGGAAAATGTTTGAGGAATAAAAATTCCCTCTGAAGCTACCACTTAGGCAGGGTATTTTGGATTAGTTATTTCATTATTTTGTTTTACTTTCTTCATAACTAACCCTTAAAAACCCACGGACCCACCTAAACTGAAAGTGTAGGATAATTTGACACTTTAAAGTAGCACTCAAGTGGCTCCTCAATCTGGCTGCAGCAAACAAAATCTAATTGCTTTTCAGAATTATGTTGCAATGGAAGAGTGTAATTTTTCTCCTTTCAGTGTGAATGTGCAGCGAAGTGGAATCTCAAGCAGAGTCCTGACTTGAAATGTCATCTATCCATGTTCTCCAGAGATACTGCCTGACCGCCTAAACTACTCAAGCACTCTGTCTTCATCTGCAGTGCCTTGGTTCTAGAAGTTGAGGTGCCAGTTGTTTAGAACATCAAGTTCTCGCACATAAGGAAATGTTAGAGAATAATGTAATGGGCAGTAAATATGGGCAGTAGAAAGAAATTCTATGATGTAAACAGAGGAAAATGTTTGAGGAACAAAAGTTCCCTCTGAAGCTACCACGTGGCGACCTTGTGGCGACTGCATAGTCTCCTGTAGTCGCCCAAAAAGTCGCCTACGTGGGACAGGGCCATTAGGCTTACCAAAATCAACTGTTTGGAACATCATTAAGAAGAAAGAGAGCACTAGTGTGCTTACTAATCAGAAACACTCTTCAGGAGTCAGGTGTGGATTTGTCAATGACCACTGTCCGCAGAAGACTTCATGAACAGAAATACAGAGGCTACACTGCAAGATGCAAACTACTGGTTAGCCGCAAAAATAGGATGGCAGGGTTACAGTTAGCCCAGAAGTACATAAAAGAGCAACAACAGTTGTGGAAAAAGGTCTAGTGGACAGAAGAGACAAAGATGAACTTATATCTCAGAGTGATGGCAAAAGCAAAGTATGGAGGAGAGAAGGAACGGCCCAAGATCCAAAGCATACCACCTCCTCTGTGAAACACGGTTTCTATGCATAAACACTGCTGTAATTTCTACATGGTGAAACCAAAATGTGTAAAAATGGCCTTTATAAAAATCTGACAATGTGCACCTTAACCACGTTATTTTTTTTCTATTACAAATTTCAAATTGTGTCAGACGCAAATAAATAAATGATGGGTCTCCGTCCCAAACATTATGGAGGGTACTGTACAATGTTACGTGGCTGGAGATCACTGCGCTTAATGACTCTATTATGGCAAACAAGTTGCTGGATGAACTCAGTGGGTCGAGCAGCATTGTGTGGATAAAAAATGGGTGATTAATCAGTCCTGAAGCAGGGTCTCAACTAAAAACAGCAACATTTCTTTCCCAGCCCCTCTCCCCACCACCACCACCAACAGATACTGCTTGGTCTTTTGATGTCCTCCAGCAGCTTGTTTTGTTGCTTCAAATTCCAGCATCTGCAATGTCTTGTGACTCCATATACTACTACAGCTTAGTGTTTTTAAGCTTCTTTCTTAATCACATTGCTACTGGCCCTTTAATTTCACAGGTCAATTTTTAAAAAAAGATAGCTTTCTGTGTGGGTATTTATCTTTAAAATTCATAAAGACATCTACAGCTTTCCCTTCATCACAAACGTTTCCAAGTGCCTATGTTTTCCAAGATTATAGTTTCTAAAAGCGTTCTTCCAACAGGGTATACTGACTATACATAGTACAGCATTTAAAGTTATTCTTTTTATATATGTATATATAATATACTTAACCTCTGTTGCTTTTAATTAATTCTACATAATTGAGTTAGGCATCTAAATATATAATAAATGTTGCTAGATACCTTGTCACAATATCACTAATGCTGTATTCCTTTTATCCACCTACGAATGTGGCTATTTTGCTCCAAAAAGCCAGAGTACTGATCTTGCTATGTCATAGGACTGTGAGGAAGATCTTTAAAGATAGACTTCTGTGTTGTCTGCTAAAGAATAGTGTATCAATGAATAAGGAAATAAGGAAACTCAAGGATTTAAATTAGTTGCTCACAATGAAATGATGAATGTGATAATTGTAACACATTCAAGCACATAACAATTACAGGGCTCATCAACATTTATGTTTCTGACAGCAACATAAAAAACAAGCACATGACAATTACATGGCTCATCAACATTTATGTTTTGCTAAAAATATGCTTGCAGATTTTAATTATTTAATTGAACTTTCCAAGTAATTGGTTTGAGAGACAGGTAGCTCTGCTATAAGGTGATAGTTTGCGTTACAAAGTTTATGGGCTCGATAGCTTCAGGTTCGCATTTATAAAGGCATTTTTCCCACAGGTTCTCCATAAACAAAGTCTTATTAATAGCAAGTTTACTTTTGTAACAACAAGCTAAAAATACAAAAAACTTTGTATTACATTGTTGAATAGAGTACCATTGCATGATTGTCAATAGAAGCAATTGTTTGGCAATTTCAATAGAAGCAATTGTTTGGCAATTTCAATAGCCACCTATGGTGTAGCAGCTGTCTTAAAAGAAACAACGTGTCTGATTACTGTGGGGCGGTTAGTCTTTTTCTCTAAGACTATTTTAAACTCAGGACAGATTTTCTTTTCCTGCTTGTCTATTTCCTAAGTAATTTTAAGCGGTTCTCTAGTTCACAATAGAAATCATGTTATAACCAATTTGGTTCATGTAATACGAACAGTTTTCCCCAATTCATTAATCATGTTATATCCAATTAGCTTAATGGAAACATGCTCTACACCAGCTGTACCTTTGGGAACTTATCATTTTGAAAATCTTTATGCTTAATGTTTTTCCTTCCTTTCATCCTTGTTGAATAGAATCATTTTTAGATTCCAGTGCATTTTGAAATGGTTCAACTTGCATCTTCTTCTTCTTGCGCATGGCGTACACAGCCTAAAGTTGTCGGACAACTTGTTCTATTTGATCTTATTTGATTGTGCACTCCGGGTTGATTGCATTTGTCGAAACAGGGTGGACTATGTGGAGGTTCCAATCTCCCACCCCGTTCAACTTGCATAAAACAGCATGACTTCAGCAACTTGATCAACTAAATATTTAGTATCATTCATGAAATGATCTTTCGTTTGCCAACATAATCAAGGGGAAAGTCACCCATGGCATCAAGAAGCTCAACTTAGCATAAGACTTTGTTCTAGTAGAGAGCCCTTCTCACCAGTCTCAAAGTTAGGGTTGGAGGACCTTCTGTGGAAGGATTTCATTTGCTTTACAGCACATTTAATTCTCAACAGAGATGATCAGACTTACGAGTAAACGATTTTCACTCCTCCCTTTAGACCACCTTCAAATTCTCCTTTCCCCCGACCACCAGCAAGCACCTGAGCTTTCACCACCACATCCTTTGACCCTGTTAGAGCAAGATGAATTTCATCAATCCTACAAGCAAACATTTGACATTTTTCTGTGATGGGCTAGGGGAAATGCCAAAGCTAAAGAAAGATGAGACAACGGAGAAATAGTTCACTTTTAGTCTGCAATGTGTATTAACCCTTGCAGTTAAGCATCAATGAAGTCATTGATACTTAATGTAATGTAACTATTGCTGGAGAATATAGCAGCCAATTTCCAAATGTACGATGCCATGCAAAGAGTTGAGAGAAATGACCAGATAAACTGCTAATATATGGATGCATGATATTTGCTTTTTTTCATCCCATGGAATACAATAGTCAGGAACTACAATCTATTTAAATATTGTACTTGTTAATGGGCCAAAGCACACAAGTTTGCAGAGATGGACTTAGGGGAAAAATGTGCAAAAGTCCAAAAGATGTTGACTGAACAAGAGAGTGGCAAATGATGCGTATTGAGGTAAATATTAGCTTATTCATTTTGGTAGGTAAACCAAAACATAAAGTTTAAAAGATAAACATCTATGAAATGTTGGTTTATAGATGGAGCAGGGATTGCTGGAGCAGGAAATGCAGGAAACATACAGAAACAAACAAAAATACATTAATGCATGAGAGTTGAAGTATAAAATAAGAAAATCTTGCCACAACCTATCTGAGTTTGGCAAGACAGTTTTAACCTCTGTACTCATGCAAAAATATACTTGTCCTGCAGGAGGTGTAGTTAATTACTAAGATGCAATGTAATTTGAGTTGATGTTATATGAGGGGCTATTCATTGAGGGAAAATATACATAACAGATATACATAAAATAATAATACTAACGTTTTTTTATAGGGTAAAAACATGATTTTGAAAAAGTAATATAAAATAGCAAGATGATATACTTTTGCAAAAGAAAGAGGAAAAATAATGCATAATGAAAGCATTTAAAAGACATTATTACAAGTAAATACATAGAAAAGGTTTGGAGGGAGATGGGCAAACACAGGTCTAACCTAGAGTTTTTATCCACGAGTAGTTGCTCTACTCAACAGCCAAAAATCTGTAGCCTCCCTTTGATCTGGTATTTTGTTGGTTCACATGCTTGATCAATGGTGTTTTATCATTATTAATGTTTAGTGTTTTCTGAGTCATTCGTAACTGTCACTGTATGTCATGTTGTTACTTGTGGGCGGAGCGTCAAGGCAAATTCCTTGTATGTGAATACTTGGCCAATAAACTTACTTACTTAGATAGACATTTTGTCCGCATTGACATGTTGAGCTGATGGGCCTGTTTCAGTGCTATGTAACTCCTATATGACTAAATGATTTTGTTCTGAAGTCTCGGAGTGAGAGCAGTCTTCAATTTACGCAACTGGTCATTTAGAATGGAGGCACAGTAGTAGCTGCTGCTTTACAGTGCTAGAGACCAAGTCAATTGGCTTCTATAAATTGTCCCTAGCGTGTAGGATAGTGCTAGTGTATGGAGGGGTCGCTGGTCAGCGTGGACTTGATGAACCCAAGGGCCTGTTTCCGCCTATATCTCTGAAGTCTAAAGTAATGGCTAAAGAAATAGAGATATTCCGTTATTCATAATGGGACATTGTAGAAATTACGGAAACGTGGTTGGGGGGGGGGCAGGATGGGCAGCCTGATGTTCCAGGGTACAGGTGCTTCAGGAGAGACGGGGTGGGGGGGGGGGGGGTAGGGGCAGTAGAAGGGGAGAGGGTGTTGCGTTATTGGTTAAGGAGGATGTCAGTGATCTGGGATGGCATTACAAAAGACTTGTCTAGTGAAGCTATATGGGTGGAGCTGAGGAACAAGAAAAAGATGATGACTTTGTTGGGAGTATACTACAGACCCCCAATTAGTTAATGTGAGTTAGAAGAGCAAATATGCCAGGAGATTGCAGGCAACTGCAGGTCTAATAAGCTTGTCGTAGTTGGAGATTTTAACTTTCCTAATATTGACTAGGAATGCCATAGTGCGAAAGGTTTGGACGGGGTGGAATTTGTCAAATGTGTTCACAACAGTTTCCTCCAATAATATGTAGAGGGCCCATACTGGAGAGGGCAACACTTAATCTAGTTTTGGGTAATTGGGAGGGGCAGGTGGATGAAGTGTTCATGGATGAGCCCTTTGGAACAAGTGACCACTGTTCTATTTTCCATTTAGGAGAGTTATGGGTAGACACAGAGCAGGCCCACGGATTAAAATTCTAATTTGGGGCAACACCAAATTTGAGGGAATGAGACAATAACTTGGTCAAGTTGACTGGAGTAGGTGGTTTGAAGGAAAAGGAATGTCAGGAAAGTGGGATCGTTTTAAAAGTGTGCTGACAAGAGTCCAGGACATGCATGTTCCTGTTCGAGTGAATGGCAAGGCAAGTAAGCATAAGGAAGCTTTGATGACTGGAGAAATGGAGGCTCTAGTCAAGAGTAAGGAGGAGGCATGGGGCAGGTATAAGCAGCTGGGATCAAATACATCCCTGGATGAGTTTTGAGAACTACGGATCAAGTTAAAAAAGGAAGGTAGACAAAAATGCTGGAGAAACTCAATGGGTGAGGCTGCATCTATGGAGCGAAGGAAATAGGCGACGTTTCGGGTCGAGACCGTTCTTCAGAAGTTAAAAAAGGAAATCAGAAGGGCAAGAAGGGGGACAGGATTTTATGTATATAATAAAGGAAAAAAGGGAAAAAAGAGAGTGGGACCCCTCAGGATTCAAATAGGTCAGGTCTACTTGGAGCCATAGGAGGTGGGCAAGGTGCTCAACTAATATTTCTCTTCTGTTTCTCTGTGGAGAACGACACGAGAACTGAGGAGCTTGGGGTAGTCAATGGAAGTGTCTTGACAGTGGTCAGTATTACAGTCGGAGGTGCTGAAGGTCCTGATGCGCATGAAGATAGACAAAAGTCCCGGGCCTGATCTGATATATCCGAGGACACTGTGGGAAACTAGAGAGGAAATTGCAGGTGCCTTAGCTGAGATTTATGAGTCGTCATTAAATACTGGTGAGGTGCCAGAGACTGGTGGCAAATGTTGTGCCTCTATTCTAGAAGAACTGAAGGGATAAGTTATATGTGCATTTAGATGGACATGGACTAATTAGAGATAGCCAGCATGGCCTTGTACATAGGAGGCAGTGTCTCACAAATCTGATTGCGTTTTTTGATTATGTGACCAAAAATGTTGATGAGGACAGAGCTGTAGCCGTTGTATATATGAATTTCAGCAAGGCATTCGACAAGCCTTGGCATGGTAGGTTCTCTGGAAGATTAGAGTGCAAGAGATCCAAGAAAGGATACCTGATGGGATAGAAAATTGGCTTTATGGATGAAAGCAGAGGGTGACGGAGGAAGGTTGCTTTTTGGACGAGGCCTGTGACTATCAATGATTTGGACGAGAATGTACATGGCATGATTAGCAAGTTTACTGATTACACAAAAGTGGGTGGTATTGTAGATAGTGAAGATGGATGTCAAAAATTGCAGCAGGATCGTGATCAGTTGACTGGTAGGCTGAAGAAAGGTTGATGGAATCTAATGCAGAAAAATCTGAGATGTTTCAGTTTTGGAAGTCCAACATGGGCAGGTCATAAACAGTGAATGGTAGGTATCTGAGGGGTATTGTGAAGCAGAGGAATATATGAGTGCAGGTAGCTAGTTCTTGAAAGTGGCATTGCAAGCAGATATGGTGGTCAAAAAGGCTTTCGGCACTTAGGCTATCTTCATAGACATAGAGTGTTACAGCATGGAAACGGACCCTTCGGCCCAAAATGCCCACCGGCCAACATGTCCCAGCTACACTAGACCCACCTCCTCGCGTTTGGCCCATATCCCTCCAAACTAATTCCTGACATTTAATTTTCTATTACTCCATGGTATACAATAAATACAGTGACTCATGCCACTCAGTGATCAAAGATAAGTACTACAAAAAAACTACTGCAAGGACATTGTTCTATGCATATTTCAATGTAAAACATAAACATTCAGCCCCTTAATGATATCCAATTACCTGAAATAATACTTAATTCTTCATATATTTCCTCCTGAAGAACCACAACTAGCCATTTGAATCACCTTTCCTAAGTCTTTGCTCACCATTTGCTCTGAATCATAAAATTTATTTTAACAAAAATCATTGCATCAAAATGAACAGCATATTCAAATCATTACTTGAACGTTAAACCTTTCACATTAGACTTCCTCAATATGAATACAGATCCATACCTAATTCTTTGGCAGCACAAAAAGCCTCATCAGCAGAGCTAGCGACTTGTCCTTTTGGGATTTTTATGCCAGCATCTTTCAGCAAATCCATGCTCAGATACTCATGAAGGGAAAGATTTCTTTTGCATTGTTGCTGAGCTTCATTCCCAACCAGTTTTAAGGACGCAGCAGAAATCTAAATAGTAAAAAGAATGATTAAAAATGTTACAGTAGTTAAGAGCAATATAAAGCAAAAAACATTTGTTATAATAATTCAGTGGGACTGTGAGCATCACCAGAAATAAGGAATAGGTGACATTTCGGGTGGAGACCATTGATACTGAGAGTTAGGAGAGATGGAGTCTAGAAATATGGAGGGGCAAGATGTGAAAATGACAGATCAAAGCATACAATGATAAAGGATTGTAGAATGGTTCATTGTTAGCTGAGGGGAAGGTGACAAGGAGACATACAATCAGTAAAATTAATCATAGGACATTGAAACTGGTCAGAGAACTGGGGTAGGGATGGGATGGAGAGAGGGGGAAAGCAAGGGTTACGAAGTGAGAGAAATCAATATTCATAACACTGAGTTGTAAGCTGCCCAAGCAAAATACGAGGTGCTGTTCCTCCAATTTGTGTGGGGTCCCACTCTGCAATTGCAGGAGGACCAGGACAGAAAGGTCAGTGTGTAAATGGGAAGGGGAGTTAAAGTGTTTAGCAATTGGGACATTGCATAAGCCAAGGTGTACTCAGCAGAGTTGTTACGCGAAACGATCACCGAACTGCGCTTGGGCACGTCGATATACAGGAGTCCTCACCTGGAACAGCAGATACAATAGATGAGGGAGGAGGCTCCATTGAACCTCTGCCTCACCCGATAGGATTTGCGGGGTCCTTGGGAGGATTTGGGAATAGGGAATTAAATCTTTACAGGATACAAGGTGGGAAGAAATGTAATCCAGATAGCTGTGGTAGGTTTATAATAGATGCCTGTTGATAGTCTATTTCCTGTGATGGGGATGGTGAGATCAAAAAACAGACCTTTCATCCCGTCAGCCATTGCATACAACACATAATCCTCCGATATTTTACCACATCTAACAGGATCCCACCACTAGTCACATCTACCCTTCTCCACCCCTTTTCCGCTTTCCGCAAAGACCATGCCGACTGCAGCTCCCTGGTTAACTCATCACTACTCCACCCAAACCTCCCCCTCCCCAGGCACTTTCCCCTACAACTGCAGAAGATGCAACACCTGTCCCCATACCTCCTCCCCTGATTCCATCCAAGAACATCACCTGTCAGGTGAGGCAGAGGTCCTCTTGCACCTCCTCCAAACTTATCTACTGCATCCACTGTTCCAGGTGAGTACACAGAACTCGAAATTAACGGTTGCCTGGGTGCCAATAACCACCCAAAGTGCAGCCGGGCAACCTAAACGCCGAGTAATTTTGCCCGGCTTGGCACTGCAGATACTGGTTTATATCGACGATTGACACAAAAAACTGGAGTAACTCAGCAGGTCAGGCAGCATCTCTGGAGAAAAGGAACCCACGCAGCAGCAGCAGCAGCGGCTCCATCTCCTCCTGCTCCCCGCCCGCCCTGATAGCGGTCGCTGCCTGCCACTCCGCCAACGGGGCTTTCATAGAATCATAGAAAATAGGTGCAGGTGTAGGCCATTCGGCCCTTCGAGCCTGCACCGCCATTCAATATGATCATGGCTGATCATCCAACTCAGTATCCTGTACCTGCCTTCTCTCCATACCCCCTGATCCCTTTAGCCACAAGAGCCACATCTAACTCCTTCTTAAATATAGCCAATTAACTGGCCTCAACTACCTACTGTGGCAGAGAATTCCAGAGACTCACCACTCTCTGTGTGAAAAATGTTTCCTCATCTTGGTCCTAAAGGAATTCCCCCTTTCAGAATTTCAAAACAAAACCTCCGGCACGCCGAGGCCGGGAGGAGGGAGGGAGGGGGGAATGGGGAGGCCTCCTTCCGCCATCTGAAGCATCTGCACCGCTCGGCCCTGCACCTTCCTGTTGATTGGCGAAGGAGTGGAGGCGGTAGCGAGGAGATCCCAACTGCCTCCCCCTCTAGTGGCAGCACTTGGCGGTGGACAGGGATGGTCAAGGCAGCGATGATGCCGGTGTTGTCCGAGGAGCGCTGACCTTCCTTCCCGCTTCCTCTGCCCCTTCCTCTATCTCTCTCTCTCTCGTATGCTCCCCTCACCCCCCTTATCCTGAGACCCCTCCTCTCCATCCCGCACTGATCCCCATTCCTGCCTCTATTCAGTCCTCACTGACATCCCGTGCGCTCCCCTCCTCATTTACGTCTCCCCCCCCCCCCCCCCCCCCCCCCCCATCTATTCATCCTGCACTGATCTCCCGATCCACCTCGCATTGATTCTCCTGCCACTCCCCATCAATCCTATACTGGTCCCCGAATTCATCCTGTATTGACCCCCCCCTTCCCATCCATCCTGCACTGCTCCACCCCTTCATCCTGCAGTGCTCCCCCAATCCATCCTGCACTGCTCCCCCTATCCACGCTGTACTGATCCACCCCATTCATCCCATACTGACCCCCCCCCTCCATTTATCCTGCACCGATCCCCCATCTATCCTGTACTATCCTGTAGTGTTCCCCGCCCCACCCATCCTGTAGTGATCCACCCATTCATCCTGCACAGACCCTCCGATCCACACTGTACTGTCCCCCCCCCATTCCTCCTGTACTGAACCCCCCATTCATCCTGCGCTGATCCCCCCTATTCAAGAAGAATGGGGGGGGGGGGGGGGGAAATTAGTCTGAAGAATGGTCTCGACCCGAAACGTTGCCCATTTCCTTTGCTCCATAGATGCTGCCTCACCTGCTGAGTTTCTCCAGCATTTTGTCTACCCCATCCATCCTGTACTGATCCCCCCATCCATCCCGTACTGATCCCCCCATTCAACCCCACTGTCATCCCCCGCGCAATTTTACCTACTCCAACCAATACGCACTAATTCCCCTGCCTCAATCCATCCATTCCGGACTGATTGCCTTCCCAACCCCCCTCCCCCACCGCTATCTACCCCCCCCCCACCCCCCCAACCCTATTGTGCTGGATATGTTTTCAGAGCAAACATTGACTGTGTTTGATAACAAAATGCAATCAAATGCGTTTTAATCACCAATGTTATTATTTGTTTTAATCCATAAAGATGAATTAATTAAATTGTGAACACGTGAAACATTAAAACCGCAGTGTTCGATTGTCACTGCTACCGTTGACACGTTATTACAGAATTTATTTTAACGGCAAATCAATGCTCTTAATATGAATTATCAGTACTGTAGTTGTTTAAAGAGCAACATTCACAACTATACGTTCGATTTATCCAGGTTTTACTTCTACAGTCAGTCATATACATCACAAATTTGGTTAGGAGATATTTCAGTTGAAATTTTAACGTTATTTCTGAAGTGGGAATGATGGAAACTGTGTTTATCAACAATCTTTTTTAATCAGGTGCTTACATACTGGGTATCTTCATTGCTGTTCCCAACACATACATCTAATCTGAATGCCTGGTAATGTGGCGTCTTGACACCTTTAAATATATTACCATAAGAACATTTGCTGCATTTATGTCCTTTGGCCATCTCTTGTTAGTTAGTGTAATGTTTAACCTGTTGTATAGATGGGTATAGTCAGTTTTAACAGCTATTATCATAAAATGCCTTTAGAAAATTCCTTGCAATCTGTATATTTTGTTGTGGATAAATTATGTGGGAAGCGAGAGTGTTTCTGTACCAATAGCAATAACGACCC
The DNA here is from genome assembly GCA_963514005.1 of Raja brachyura. The sequence goes on from OY740793.1 coordinate 45,086,583, forward strand.
ATGCTATGGCCATGTCATGATAATTTTCGGTCCTTCACATAAAACATTCTTGCATCAATCTGTAGTGTGCATGATTAAGCATATATGTTATCATGGTCCAGAATTTATTGACACAGGTTGATCATACGCTAAATAATCCAACCACAATTTTTGTTTGGAAGTGGAAAGAAATAATAGAAATTATTGCAATGTGTAAAAAGAGTAGAGATACTGTATTATAATTTTGCTGCATGTCATTGTGGTATATATCATGTCTTGATTGGTGAATATGTTTAGTTTGTGACTTTATTTGAAGCAGAAATAATATGTGAATGCTTCATTGAGCATAATTCCGACTGGTAACTACGCACTTCGTCCGAGCACATTATCGCACGCGTCATGCAAGCCATCTTAAATAACCACCTAAACTGTCATTTGGCAACCTTAAATGCTGCCTAGGTTGCCCGGCTGGCAACAGAGAAAAAAAGTTAAGTGAGACCCCTGTTATACCTATATATTGGCAAGACCAAGCGCAGGCTCAACGATCGTTTTGCTGAACACCTCCGCTCACTCCACCTAGTCCAACACAATCTCCCGGTTGCTAAACATTATCTCTCCTTCCCATTCCCACACTGACTTTTCTGTCCTGGGTCTCCTCCACTGTCACACCTCTTATTTTGTTTGAGGAGCTTACCACCCAGTGGTATGGATGACTCTCTGAAAAAGGATCGACCTGAAATGTCACCCATTCCATCTATCCAGAGATGTAGCCTGTCCTGCTCCGTTACTCCAGCATTCTGTGTCTATCTTCGGTATGAATATTGATTCTTCCAACTTCAAGTAACATTTGCTTTCCCTCACTCCCTGTCACTCCCCTACCCTGGTTTCTCCAACTACTTTCACTGTCCTTCTGATTACTTTTACTGATGGTATGCTTCCTTGTCACCTTCTCCTCAGCTAACAATGAACCATTCTACATTTCTTACCATTGTCTGCTTTGATCTGTCGTTTTCACAACTTACCCCTCCATAGCTCGATTCCCCCTCCCCTGACCCTCAGTCTGAAGAAGGGTCTCGACCCGACATGTCACCCTTATCTTCAGAGATGCTGCCTGTCCTGCTGAGTTACTCTAGCTTTTTGTGTCTATCTTCAGTGCAAACCAGCGCCTGCAGTTCCTTCCTACAGCAGAAGCGATAGTTTGGATTAATTTTTAAAGTAATCACCGTTATCTAAATAATTGCATACAAAGAGAATTAGGCAGTAACGTTTCAAAAAAAGTTTCTGAGAACTTCAGCATTTTACATATTTATATTAGAATCTATAGAATACAATAGTCAACAAAGTTTCAATTGATTGCCACAACACGTCATATTTCTATATGTCGTAATATGTCAAAATTGCTGTATAAAACATTATTGTCCTCTTAAACCACTTAACAGCACAACGTAAGAGCCTTTCTAACATCTAGGTAACCATTAGACCCCTTTCAAATAGACTTGTGTATATCAAATTAATTGCATGATAAGATGGACATTGTTACAAACACAGATTTATACCAATAACTCTGCGCCATGCTGAGTTCCATATTCAACTTGATATGAAGAGATCAGAAAGAGCCCAGTAAAGGTTAACCGTGAACGTTGCCTCTTTTCAACTGTGTTTCAGTGTAACTTTCAAGCCAGGGCCTTGAGATGCAAAGGAAAGACTGTAGATAGTAGCCGGACAAGGAGTAGCCTGGTGGAAGTTGTCAGACTCACAAAAGCATGCTTCGTGGATGGATCCTAGGTCTCAACTCGAAATGTCAACCATCCTCTTGCTTCCACTGCTGCTTATCCCACTAAGTTCCTATAGCAGTTTTATTTACTCCTGAAAAAAAAACGTACTGGCTCTTCACTCATGGGGCAAAACTTCGCAGTCAGCTGAGAATGATCGGTAAAGGTCCCCTGACATGAGGATATTGCCAGGGCTTGAGCACCTGAACTATATAGGGAGAGGTTAAGCAGGCTAGGACTTTATTCTCTGGAGCGTAGAACTAGTGAAAGGCTTGGATAGAGTGGATGTGGATGGGATGTTTCTACTTGTGAGAGTGTCTAGCACCAGAGGTCATAGCCTCAGAATTAACAGAAAAATTGCTTTAGGAAGGAGATGAGGGGGAATTTCTTTAGTCGGAGGGTGGTGAATCTATGGAATTAAGGGTAGGGGTCGGGTAGGAGGGGGAGTGGGTTAAGGAGATGGGCAGTGGGGCGGGGGGGGGGGGGGGGGGGGGAGTATAGAAAACATAGAAAAATAGGTGCAGGAGCAGGCCATTCGAGCCAGCACCGCCATTCAATATGATCATGGCTGATCATCTAAAATCAGTACTCCTTTATTGCTTTTCCCCCCATAATCCTTTGATTCCTTTAGCCCTAAGAGCTAAATCTAACTCTCTCTTGAAAACATATAAGATGCTCTCTCATCCTTCTAAATTCCAGTGAATACATGCCCAGTCGATCCATTCTTTCATCATATGTCAGTCCCGCCATCCCGGGAATTAACCTAGTGAACCTATGCAGAATCAATAGCAATAACGAATCAATGAACCTAGTGAATCAATAACAATAATGTCCTTCCTCAAATTAGGAGACCAAAATTGCACACAATACTCCAGGTGCGGTCTCACCAGGGCCCTGTACAACTGCAGTAGGACCTCCTTGCTCCTAACCTCAATTCCCCTTTTCCTAATCTGACACGATTCAGGTAATAATATGCCTTCCTGTTCTTGCCAACAAAGTGGATAACCTCGCATTTATCCACATTATATTGCATCCGCTACACATCTGCCCACTCACCCAACCTATCCAAGGCACCCTGCAGCCTCATAGCCTCCTCCTCATAGCTCACACTGCCACCCAGCTTCGTGTCACCTGCAAACTTGGAGATGTCACATTTAATTCCCTCATCCAAATTGTTAATATATATTGTAAATAATTGGGGTCCCAGCACCGAGCCTTGCGGCACCCCACTAGTCACTGCCAGCCATTCTGAAAAGGACCCATTAATTCCTACTCTTTGCTTCCTGTCTGCAACCAGTTCTCTATCCATGTCAATACCCAACTCCCAATACCATGTGCTTTAATTTTACACACTAATCTCTTGTGTGGGACCTTGCAAAGGCTTTTTGAAAGTCCAGATATACCACATCCACTTATCCCTTATCCATTCTACTTGTTTCATCCTCAAGAAATACCAGAAGATTAGTCAAGCATGATTTCCCCTTCATAAATCCATGCTGACTTTGACCGATTCAGTCACTGCTTTTCACATGCGCTGCTATAACATCATTAATAATCGACTCAAGCATCTTCCCCACTACCAATGTAAGGCCAAATGGTCTACAATCCCGTTTTCTCTCTCCTTCCTTTCTTAAAAAATGCGGTTACATTGGCCACCCTCCAGTCCACAGGACCTGATCCAGTCGAGAGAACATTGGAAAATGATCATCCATGATCATTTCTAGGGCCACCTCCTTGAGTACTCTGCAATGCAGACCCTGGGGATTTATCTGCCATCAGTCAAAACAGTTTACCTAACACCATTTCCTAACTAATGTGGATTCCCTTCAGTTCCTCCCACTAGATCCTCGGTCCCCTAGTATTTATGGGAGATTGTCTGTGTCTTCCTCAGTAAAGACAGAACCAAAGTACTCGTTTAACTGTTCTGCCATATCTGTTTCCCATTATAAATTTACCTGTCTATGATTTTAAAGGACCTACATTTGTCTTCACTAATCTTTTCCTTTTTACATGTCTAAAGAAGCGTTTAGTCAATTTTTATATTCCCACCAGCTTTCTTTCATGCTTTTTTCTCTTAATTGACCCCTTTGTTCTCCTCCGTTGAGTTCTAATATTTTTCCAGCCCTCCGGTTTGCTGCTTCCTCCAGCCAATTTATATGCCTTTTGCTTGGATTTAACACTATCCTTGATTTCCCTCGTTAGCCACAGTTGAACCACCTTCCCCGTTTTAATTTTTCGCCACACAGGGATGAACTATTTTTGGAGTTCATCCATGCGGTCTTTAAATCTTTGTCATTGCATCTCCCCGACAACACTTTAAGTATAATTTGTCTGTCTATCCTAGCCAATTCCCATCTCATACCTTCAAAGTCTCCTTTCTTTAAATTCAGGACCCTAGTTTCTGAATTAACCATGTCACTTTCCATCCCAATGCAGAATTCCACCGTATTATGGTCACTGTTGCCCAAGGAGCCTTGCCCAAGACCGCTAACTAATCCTCATTACACAATATCCGGTCTAGGATGGCCTGTCCTCTAGTCGGATCTTCTACATATGGGTTTAAAAAACCATCCCGTATACATTCCAGGAAATTCTTCTCCTCAGCGCTGCTACCAATTTGGTTGGCCCAATCTATATGTAGATTAAAGTCACCCATGATAACTGCTGTACCTTTGCTAACGCATCCCCAATTTCGTGCTTGATGCTATTCCCAACCTCCCTCCTGCTGCTTGGTGGTCTGTATACAAGTCCAACATGCGTTTTATGCCCTTGGCTATTTCGCAGTTCTACACCTACCAATTCTACAGCATCCAAGCTAATGTCTCTCCTTGCTATTGCATTAATCTTCTCTTTAACCAGCAATGCCACCCCACCTCCTCTTTCTTTCAGTCTATCCTTCCTGACTATCAAATAACCCTGCATGTTTAGCTCCCAGCCTTGGTCACCCTTGAGCCATGTCTCCTTAATTCCAACTATATCATATTCCTTAACTACCAACTGCACATTCAATTCATCAACTTTATTAATAGTACGGGCGGGAATTAAGGGGAGGGGAAAGGGGGGTTGAAGGAAAGGGGTGGAGGGGTAGGGGTTAAGGGGTGGGGTTAAGGGGTGGGGTTAAGAGGTAAGGGCAGGGTTTAAGGGGTGGGGGAGTGGGGTGCGGGGGAGGAGTAAGGGTAGGGATTAAGGGAAGGGGGGGTTGAGGGGTAGTGGGGCGGCGGTTAAAGAGAGGTGTAATGGGAGGGGTAAAAGAAGAGATTCAAAGACGCCTTAAAAGCCAGCATGAAGAAATGTGAAATCGACATTGACAATTGGGAAACCAATGCCAAGGACAGGAAACTCTGGCGAACCATCATCCAAGAAGGAACAGCGACCTTCGAAGCCAAGAGATGCGCTGAATTAGAAAAGAGAAGAAAACAGAGAGAGGCAGCAACTACCAAAGCCCGATCTGCCATCTGGAATTACCTGTCCTGAATGCCAAAAAACTTTCAAAGCCATGATTGGACTCATAAGCCACATAAGATAACACAATGTAGACCATCATCCTCGACCTCAAGCGATAGCCGCGATGAATGGGGCGGGGGTTAAGGGGAGGTGTAAGGGTGGGGGTTAAGGGTTGGGACAGTGGGGCGAGGGAGGAGTAAGGGCAGGAAGGGGGTTGAGGGGTAGTGGGCAGGATTAAAGGGAGGAGTAATGGGGCGGGGGGGAGGAGTAAAACTCGGGTTAAGGGGTAGTGGGCAGGATTAAAGGGAGGGGTAATGGGGCGGGGGAGGAGTGAGGCCGGTGGTTAAAGGGAGGGGAAGTTGAGGGGAAGGGGTGGAGTAGTGGGGCGAAGAGAGGAATAAAGGCAGGGGTTAAAGGGAGGAGAGGGGAGGGGTGGGGGGAATATGCGAGTAATGCCGATATGTGAAGCGACCCACGCTCGGGCAGGCCCAGACCAGTGATCCACTTTGTCCGCACCCGGGGATAGATTCCGTAGCCCGTGTCTGTAAAGCTACCTACCCTAGATGCGCAGAAAGCCGCGGCTCTCCGGTTTGACCCGAGCCACAGCCGAGGAAGGACACAAGCCGCCATGATTGTCCGGGCTGTACTCACTGCGCAGGCGCGCCGCGGCTGCTGGGCCCAACGCGCGTGCGCGGCTCGGCCGGTGACGTCAGCTCTGTGATCTCTGGTGGCGACAGTGGGGGGGGGGGGGCGGGGCGGGGCGGGTCTGTGCAGAACCAGCACTGGAGGAAGGTCCGGACCCGAAACATCACCCTTTCTCCAGAGATGCTGCCTGCCTGCCTGCCCGCCCCGCTGAGTTACTGTGTCGAGCTTCTTGTAGATTTCAGAATGGGAAAACCGACGGACCATTCACCAGTCTTTATTGGTGGGACAGCAGCTCCAAATTCCTCGGTGGAAGCATCTCAGATCATCCGTTCTGAGCCCAGTACATTGAGGCAATAATAAAGAAAGCTGACCAACACCTAAATTTCTCATATTTGATAAGTCTTAGCGCATCACTGCATATACATTTCATTCCGCACAATTCTAATCATATCTTTACCTTATCGGCGAACTACAGAGGTTCACTTGCATCTCTTCCAATCTAGTTCATTGCATTCACTGTTCTTGATGTGGCCTTCTCCCCATCCACAAGACCAAGTGCAGACTATGCAACCCATTCACTGAAAACTTGCACTCTGTCCACCAAATGCCTTATGGGGTTCCCAGTTGCACACTCCCTTTAATTCCCATACTATCCTTGGCCTCCTGCACTGACAGAATTAGGCCATTCATGAACTACATTGAAGAAGGGTCTCGACCCGAAACGTCGCCTATCTCCTTCACTCCTTAGATGCTGCTGCACCCGCTGAGTTTCTCCAGCTTTTTGTGTAACCCTCAACAGCGCACCTAATGTTTTGATTGGGCAGCCTGCAATCCAAAGGAACGAACAATGAATTTCAAATAAATACCCTTCCCACTGTGGTTTCGCCCACTACCCCATGACCATATTCCTTTCCCCACCTTCTTACATTTATCTCCCACACTACTCTGTCCCCTAATTCCATTTAACCACCCCTCTTTCCCCTCCTCCTATCCCTTTTCCTTATCTGTTCTTTTGTCTCCTTTTGACCTCCAGCCTGCCAATAAATCCACTCATCTGCAATCACCACCCCACCAATATCCACTCTCTTTTCCAGCTTTCTCCCCACTATTTCATCAGTCTGAAGAAAGATCCCAACCCAAAATTGTATCTGTTCATTTGACCCAGTGAGATCCTCCAGAATTTGTTTTGTTTGCTCAACATTTCTCTGAGGCAAGACAGATTCCAAATGCTGGAATCTGGAGCAAAATCAATCTGCTACTAGGACTCAACTAGTCACATTGCACCTGTAGAGCATGTTAACTGATTATAGCATGTTCTGGTCCACTATGAATATTGACTTCCACATCCTGGAAGGCTTCCATTGATGGTGATGGATCCAGATCCTGCATCAGAACTGAGAAACATTAATTATCAACCTTAGCTATCTTACAGTCTTATGGTACATCACCTAGGCTTAATGAGGGTGCAAAAATATCCATCAGGATCCCCGCTATAACCTTCACTTACTTCCCATAGTAAAGTTTAATAGATCTCATCTGGTCCTGGGGATTTATCAACCCATGTGCACCCCTTAACTTCAAACATCTTCTTATTGGATATTTCCCCCAAATTGATAACTAACCCCAGGATTCTTCGGGAAAGCCCGCAATTGACTCAGTTCTTCTCTTTCTAAGCAGACAATGGCTTTTAAACTGTAAGTGATGCAGAGAAGCAATAAACCAACAAATTCAAAAAAGTAATCACTTGTCCACATGTCTGCAACATTGCAGTAATTTGGATTTAATACTTTTGTCTGTCAGAAAATCGAATTGAACACATTCAGGATGGCTTTTATTTGGAACAAGATAGATAAAAGAAAAAAAATAGATCAAGTCTATAGGAATGTTCAAACCTTTGTTGCATTTCAAACAAAGTAATGCATTATGGGATTCTGCTGCATATCTTGAAATAACATTTTAGATTGAGAAACAAAAATGACTTTGATAAAACATGTCAGTCCAAGAATTGGCTGCTTTTCATGGGAGAGAAATGCACAATATATTGCATTTTTTTTTGATATTCCTGCAATTTAAATAATTAAAGAATGCTGGTATATTGTTTGAATAGTTTTATGGAAATATTATAAGGATTGGTAAGGATTTTTGCAGAGCTCATGAATAACACAAAATAATAATTTCAGTTGCACATTCAAGGTAACAACATCAATAAGGAAGTTTTGCAGGTATTTTTTAATGTGATTACAACACCGGGATACCCAAGTATGATCCACTGACATATCTGTTCAGCAGTCAGGCTCAGCTATTTTCACTATCTCAATTACAATTATTCCTTACATTTTGAACCTGTTTTAAACATCAGAGTTAAATCTCAAAACAAAAGAAATTTGAAACAGAACTGTTATTGTAAAATTCACCTTAAGTTGGCAAAAAATTAAGTTGAAAGAATACATTTCCTTTTATATAAAAATAACTACACAATGAACAGCAAAGTAGCTTTTAATAGAAAACCAAAAATAATTGTAATGTTATATGAAACAAGCCTCTGTTAAGTTCTAAAACACTACATCAGATATATTTTGGAATCCAAATTGCTTCTCCAAGTAAAGATGATACACCAAATGTGTGTTTGACAAAGAATGTTTCACTGGAAAATATTAATAATAATCACAATACAACTGGAACAAGCAAAATTGCAGAAATGTAAACTTACTTTACAAAGTAGACAAAAGTGAATTTGATAGTTGCAATATTGCCAAATTTATTTAAGTTTTTGGATATAAAAATGGAGATAATAATTAATTGCACAAAAATAACAAAATTAAAAATCAAAGCGTAGAAATAATTAAGTTAAATGAGGGAAATGTCCCACGTTAAAAATAATTTAAACACAGAAATGACCACAAAAATAGAACAATTTCAAAATAAGCTAATGACAAGTAGTGAACCGAGACTTCAGCTGATGATGGTACTGTAATGGCACATTTATTTAATTTAAACAGGAGTAGCATCCATACCATATTTTAATTTATACACAGGCAAGATGAACTGCATTCGCTTAGCATTACTGTACATACCCCTCAGACTTCAAAACTGGAATTAATGAAAGCAACCCCAAACTGACCTTGGCAGATCATCTTGAGCAACTGAGTGTGTCAAAATATTGGCTTTATTTTGAAAATAATTTTGAAAGATGGGTTATGTCCACTTTTAGGAAGCATCATAGTCATCATCATCTTCATGTTTCCGTTTCAATGGGTTTAACTCAGTGGTACTACTCGGATTTGAGACCATGTTAGTTGTGATAAGGATATTTTTTGATCCAATCAGAGATGGATTTATCAGCACATTTTGAACTGAAGTTGATGAAGAGATCCCAGAGGCTGCAAGATAAAGTGTGCGATTGTTGAAGAGTTTATCCAAAAAGCATATTTACAGAACCAAAACAAAGAAACAAATTCATCAATTTTACAATATAGTCTAGTTTAGAGATATGGTGTGGAAACAGGCCCTTACTTGGATTTACTATGTATTGTTGGGTCACAGGTGTCACTGAACTATAATGTTTAAAGTAAACTGAAATATTAAGAATGTCATAGCAGAATAATGCAAATTTTTAAAATAATAATGGGTGGGAAGTAGTGAAATACCTGAGGATAATCCCATATCCCAAATAAATAATGCATTTATTTTACATATGGTTTATTTTTATATTTACTTATTATATGGGAGGCCATTCAACTCAGCGAGTCGATGTTGGATCATTAAGCATTACCATCATTCCCACCCCTCCCCTTACTTACCTGTAATTTATTCTGCGAGATGCCCATCAACTCCACCATTTTTCCTTACAAGAAGTATTTGTTATGAGACGAAACCAGAACGTCTGAAGGAAAGTTAAGTGGTCACAGGAAAAATATGCAAACTCCAGACAAACAGCACTTGAGGTCAGTAGCAGGCCACTGGTGCTATGTAGCAGCAGCATAAATACATTCAATTATTCATTATATTTAGCACTGCCTGTTATTAAAAGAGCATTTCCGTAATTTAAGACTGCAATTTTACCTGGCTTAACAGTTGCTTGTGAAGAAGGGATCTGTACTGTAAATCTCTGTCCAGCTAATGATGCAGGCGTTCCAACTTTTGCTGTAACTGCCAATGTTTGTGATTGTGTACCTGCAATAGCAAATTTTATACATTTGAAATATATAGAAATTTACTCAACATTCTGAGGAAGTAGACGCTTCCTGTAAATTGCGTTTGACCAAAATATTTGAAGTCCTTCCTTGTTCTAAACAGTTCATGATAGTGTAGTCAGTACCAATATGTAGATACATTAGTAGCTGTAATGTCTTGTGTAAAACCCAGTTGTGACCAGCACAATAAAGAGATATCCGACACTGATGAAATTTGCAAGTACTGCGTTCCATTTAATGATAGCATGGCCTCAAGAGGGCGCTCGCATTTACATGTTGATGATTAATACAAACGTTGCATACATTACATTTCCCCCTTCAACTTTGGGATTTCATATACGTGTACGTCCAAGGCATATAAAGTGTACAGTCATCATGAAATCATTGACTTAAGTTTGTATACATATAAAGGACTTACGAATAGAACATAGTCATTCATTACTGCTAGACTTATAGCTAATGAATAATGAGACACAGGATATAATTCTTAAGTGCTTTGAAAGTAAAACATCACTATCCATCGTTGCTAGACTTGTAGCCAATGAATAATGAGATAATCACGTTATCCTCGCTGTATTCTACCACAATTAACACAGTGCTCTTTATACTTCGAACATCATACTACAAAACTAGAAAATCTATAACTCCGCGTTTTGTTTTCACATTGCCTTCTTTTACTCTTGCCTAACTATTTTACATAACAAGCTGAGTTGGGAGTGTTGACAATCGCCAACTTCTTATGCTAGTAGTATTTCCGACTCGTTCTGTGTTGTATTTCTGTTGTGTGCGAGTGTGGCTTGGCACGCTGTGAGCGGGTTCCCCCATCGCATTACCTTGTGATGCGGGCTGTGATTGCTCAGTTTTCGCGCTCTTTTGCGGCGTGTTGCCAGGGCACGGCTCAGTTGCTTCGTGCACGGGCCGTATGTCCTTCCTGTTTATGCGGTACTCAGTACCTTTTGTGTAGAGATGGAGTAGCTCCGAGGGGTAATGCAGCTGTGCAGCATTAACAATGTGGACATTGAATTCAAACTAATCTCAAGTTGACATCCTGCCAGAGAACTTGTTCAGAAAGACTGGTCTTGCCTTAATGAACACTAATGTCACATTAAGGTCGTACTCTGAACACACAATGAAGCCTGTGGGACAGGCAAAGGGGAACGATAAATTAGGTAAGAAGGAATATAGTGTTATCTTTCAAATAGTAAGTGGGGATGTGAAACCCATATTTGGGAAATAGACGTATGAGAAGTTAGGGCTACTCGTCGAAATAAGGTCGTTAATGGGGTGAGCACGTGCCCAGCACGAGCGAGAGCGCCAGCTACTGGCAAACCACTCAGGAGCGGAGTGGGGAAAGCGCCAGCGCCTGACACTGCCGCACCCCACCCCAGCGGCACGCATACCGCGCGAGCCAAACATGATGGAACCTCCCACATCAGCAGCATGGAGAAAAACTCTGAGTCTGAATTATACACTGCGAAAATCATTGAGGAAAACCGCAAGCTTTTCTAGGGGCTGGGAAGGCTAAAAAAACCAGTACAACATAGCGCTGCAAGAGAATGCACAATCCAAGCAAAACCCGCCCCGCACTATCCCATATAAGCCCAGGGATAAGGTCTAGGCCGAATTAGAGAACATGGAAAGCTTGGGAGTCATAAAGCCCGTGAGCAAACCGACAGATTGGGTGAGTTCAATTACTGTTGTTAGCAAGCCTAATGGCGAAGTCTGCATATGTCTTGACCTGCGTGACCTCAATGCAGCCATTCGCATGGAGCATTGTATTACATCGGAACTGTATTACATCGCCTCCATCTCTCGTATCACTGAATATGACGTCATGACTGGCAGTTGCACTATTTCTGGGTACTTGGAGTAATGGTCCACTACTAGCAAATGGTCAACACCATCCAGATGGAAGATGTCTGCCCCGACTTCACCCTAAAGGCTGGGCTGCATTAATTCGGTGCACAAGCAACAGTGATGATTAAGAGTGGACTTGCATCTATGAATTCCAAGATGGGCCTCCAGTCCGCAAATCCTCACGTCGTTCATCACTTTTTCTCACGCACTACATTGAAGAAGCGAACGTAGGCCGTGGTTACATTAAGAAAATTTGCTTCAGTCCAGACGGCCAGTTGATTTGTTCGCCTTTTGGCTATGGGATTCGCTTGTTAGGGTTTGACAGTTGTGGCAATGAACTGTGCAATTACTTGCCAAGAGAACCCGTCTCGCTGCATGTTTTAATTCAGTTCAAGACTATGGGGCAGTACATTGGCCATAAAGTTGCTGCCTAAAAGTGCCAGACCCGGAATTGATCCTGAATATGGGTGCTGTCTGTATGGAGTTTTCTCCTTTTCCCTTTGATCGCATGGGTTTTCTCCAGATGCTCTTGTTTCCTTCCACATTCCAACGGTGTGCAGGAATCTTTTCACACCCAACCCAAAACATAATATTTTCCTTTTGTCCCGAGACCGGTTGAGTTACTCCAGCTTTATGTGCCTATCTTCAGTTTAAACCAACATCTGCAGTTCCTTCCTACGCACACAATACTGTACGATAGAACGTTATTAATCCCAGGAGGGAAATTGTGTGTGTGTGTGTGTATATATATATATATATATATAGTACACACACGCATATATATTTATATAGTTAAATATTCATATATAAATATACACTGTTTTGCTTTCCCATTTATAACATTGTTTACAGAGTACTATGTTTACATATTCTGTTGTGCTGCTGCAAGTAAGGATTTCATTGTTCTAACTGGTACATGAGAGAATAAAACACTCTTGATATACGTCGCTAATGTGTGGGACAGAACTATTGTACAGATGATCGGTGGTCGGCATGGACTCGGTGGGCCGAAGGGCCTGTTTCCACGCTGTATGTTTCAATTAAACTAAAAACACTAAAACCAGAGGGAGTCTAAAGAAGGGCCTCTACCCGAAACGTCACCCAATTTCTTCTATCCAGAGATGCTGGCTGCTCCATGGAGTTCCCCCGCATAATTAAAGCATGGAATAGTCTTCACCCTACCATAGTTACCCAAACAGACGCAACTAAATTAAAGGCAGCACTTTTTTCCCCCAAGAACCCTTTTTTGCGTAAGTCCAAGTCAATAGTCAAGAGAGTTTTATTGTCATGTGTTCCAGATAGGACAATGAAATTCTTGCTTGCTGCAGCACAACAGAATATGTAAACATAATACAGAACAGGAGGTAAAAGTTCAGTGTGTTTATATACCATAGACCACATATATATATATACATACATACATACATATACATATATATATATACACACACACATATATACATACACACACACACACACACACAATAAATAAACAGTGCAATAGGCTGTTATTGTTCAGTTCGGAGTTTGGTGATGGACCCTCCACCACCTCCAGTTTAAATCACATTTAGAATATTTTTGGAGGACCAGGAAACCAAGCACGAGTTACTCCATGGAGTTACTCCACTCCACGGAGTGATTCTGCGTTGGTTTTCAGCGGTCGCGGCGAGGCGGCCGATGATGTGCTGGCCGTGGTTGTGCGCATGTGCAGGGGGAAGGATGTGCTGGCCGTGGCAGTGCGCATGTGTAAGGCGGCCGGCAGATGAGGAGCGGGGGAGAGCTGACAACCGGTGGCCCGGACAACGATGGCGGGGGGGGGGGGGAAGGAGGGAGAGAGAGAGAGAGAGAGAGAGCGCGAGAGAGAGCGCGAGAGAGAGCGCGAGAGAGAGCGCGAGCGAGAGCGCGAGCGAGAGCGAGAGAGAGAGCGAGAGAGAGAGCGAGAGAGAGAGCGAGAGAGAGAGCGAGAGAGAGAGCGAGAGAGAGAGCGAGAGAGAGAGCGAGAGAGAGAGCGAGAGAGAGAGCGAGAGAGAGAGCGAGAGAGAGAGCGAGAGAGAGAGCGAGAGAGAGAGAGAGGGGGGGACTCGCTCAGAGTTGAACGGCAGGTGCTTGCCAAGGCGGGCAAAATTGCACAACTTTTAGGTTGCCCAGCAGGACGTTAGGTGACCATTGGCACCCGGGCAACCGTTAATTTCGAGCCCTGACGAATGGTATGTAAAACAACTACTTAGGAACTGCCACCTGTATTCTAATTACCATCATCAGCTGAAGGGTTTCAGGCCTGAAATGTTTACTATTTATTTTCCAGACCTGTGGATGTTTTCCAGGATTTTCTATTATATTTTAAATTTCCAATATCTGCAACCTTAATATTTTTATGAATAATATTATTTTAAGAACATACATCAGTCAAAAGTCAATACAAATTGTGAATAGGCCATTTAGCCAACCGTATTCACATCATCCATCAAAAGCCCACTGGCCCCGATTCTAATTTTTCTCTCACATCCCCAACAACTTCCTTCTTCCCGATCACCCCATCCCAATTTTTCTGCCACTCAATACATAATAGGTAGTTTACAGTCACCAATTAACCCACCTGCATTTCTGTGGCAGTGGGAGGAAATTGAATACCAGAGGAAAATCCACACAATCATGCCAACAATGTACTAAACTCAACCCAATCATGGAATGATCATTTGTCTTGTCCTTTCTCTCCATAAAGCTAGGCTAACTGGATTGCATCATCTATGAAATTAAAAATATCAAGAGTGCAATAGTTATTTTTGTGTAAAGCACAAATTGTTGGAGGAACTCAGCGAGCCATGCAGCATCTGTGGATGAATGAACAGGTGACATTTCAGGTTGGGCCCCTTCTTTGGTTACCTTTATATATAAGGAATACCAGAATGGCACAGGGGCGGAGTGGTAGAGTAGCTGCCTTACAGCACCAGAGACCCGGATTCGATACTGATTAAGGGAGCTCATTCTTGGAATTTGTATGTTCTCTCTGTACCGTGTGCTCTGGCCTCCTCACACATTCCAAAGACGTACAGGTTTGTAGGTTAATTGGCTTCTGTAAATTGTCCCTAGTGTGTAGAATAGTGCTAGTGTACAGGTGATTACTGGTCAGTATGGACATGGGTGGGCCGAAGGGCCTGTTTCTCGCTGTGTCTCTAAAGAACAAGGACCCACGACATAGTGACAATCCACAATGCTATTACAATTGCTGGGGAATTCTCTGTTTTGTACAATGTTTTAAATATAACAATCATTCTTGCTTACATTTGTAAATATGAAACATCAAAAATGTATTAGTATCTGTAAAACTGCAACTTACCCAGTGTTGGTGTGCTGGGTCGACTGGTTACACAAGCTCCAACACTTAATCTTGGTACAGTTATTCTTCCAGCGGATGATGTCATCTTCAATGTTAGGGAAATATAAAATTAGTTCAGATGTGCAAAACTGGGTCAGTATCAACTTCAAAGATGCCACATTGATTCATACCTTCTTGTGTAGTGACTTCAATTTGTAGTTCGGTGCTGTTAGACAGTATCTATCTGGAGGTAGCCTGGGTCCAGCATATGGTTTTATCAATGGTAGTGGGTTTTGATTCTTCTGTCGAGAAATCTCCAGCAGAAACTAGAGGTGTGAAAATTTAAGTTAGGGAAGTGCTACTTATCATAAACAAAATCCTTTTAATGATTTGAAGGTACACAAAAAATCTGGAGAAACTCAGTGGGTGCAGCAGCATCTATGGAGCGAAGGAAATAGGCAACGTTTCGGGCCGAAAACCCTTCTTCAGACTGATAGGGGTTGGGGGGAGGTGGGGAGAAGAAAGAAAAAAGGAGGAGGCCGAGGGCTGAGCGAGAGGTAGGAAGGGGAGGAGACAGCAAGGGTTAACCGAATTGTGAGAAATCGATGTTCATGTCAACAGGATGCAGACTCCCCAAGTGGAATATGAGGTGCTGTTCCTCCAATTTCCGGTGTTGCTTACTCTGGCCGTGGAGGAGGCCCAGGACAGAGCAGTCGGTAACGGAATGGGAGGTGGAGTTGAAGTGCTGAGCCACCGGGAGGTCGGGTTGGTTAATGCGGACCGAGCTGAGGTGTTCGGCGAAACGATCGCCAAGCCTACGCTTGGTCTCACCGATATAGATCAGCTGACATCTAGAGCAGCGGATGCAATAGATGAGTTTGGAGGATGTGCAGGTGAACCTCTGTCGCACCTGGAATGACTGCTTGGGTCCATGAATGGAGTCGAGGGGGGAGGTAAAGCGACAGGTGTAGTATCTCTTGCGGTTGCAAGGGAAAGTGCCCGGGGAAGGGGTGGAGCGGGAGGGAAGGGAAGAATTCACAAGGGAGTTACGGAGTGAGTGGTGTTTGCAAAAGGCAGACGGGGGGGGGAGATGGGGAGATGGGAAGATGTGGCGAGAGGTGGGCTCACTTTGGAGGTGGCGAAACTGATGGAGGACTATTTGTTGTGTGCCGGCTAGTGGGGTGAAAGGTGAGGACCAGGGGGACTCTGCCCTTGTTGCGAGTGGGGGATGGGGAGAGAGAGCAGTGTTACGGGGTATGGAGGAGACCCTGGTGCGAGCCTCATCTATAGTAGGGGAGGGTAACCCCCGTTCCCTGAAGAATGAGGACATTTGCGATGCCCTGGTGTCCTGGGAGCAGATGCGGCGTAGACGGAGGAATTAGGAATAGGGGATGGAGTCCTTACAGGAAGCAGGGTGGGAGGAAGAGTAGTCAAGATAGCCGTGGGAGTCAGTGGGTTTATAGTATGATTAATACTTACATCTCTAGGAGGTGGAGATGTAAATGAATGGTCCATTCGACACTGAATAGCCAACCTGACATCATCAGCATCAACACTTGCCTTTTTAGCGTGACTAGAATAAATTTTAGCATCTTCCAATATTGTGGTAACATACCCTGAAAAATTACAGAAATACCCAAATTATATTTTCCGATCTTAGAGTGATCACACTCACAAACATCCTAGGGTGCGAAGGAAGGGACAGAGGGACTAAAATAAAGAAAACCAAGCAACTCCAAGCTTTAATAGAGGTTGATAGACAAAGCACTGGAGTAACTCAGCAGGTCAGGCAGCATCTCTGGCGAATAAGGATGGGTGACGTTTCAGGTCAGGACCTTTCTTCAGACTGAAAGTAAGGAGGTGGGGTGAAGTGCTGGTGGTGAGAAAAACCAGGACCAACCAGAGCCGACAACAAACGACCTCAGGTCGGGCAGTGTCTGGGGGCCCCATTGTGGCATATGGGTGGCACAGCGGTACTACAGCCTTACAGCTCCAGAGTCCCAGGTTCAATCCTATGGGTGCTTATCTGTACGGAGTACGTACGTTCTCCCCGTGACCAGCGTGGGTTTTCTCCCAAGATCTTTAGTTTCCTCCAACACTCCAAAGATGTACAGGTTTATAGATTACCTGATTAATTGGCTTTGTATAAATGTTAAATTGTCCCTAGTGTTTTGGGGTAGTGTTAATTTGCTGGGATCGCTGGTCGGAGTGGAAGCGGTGGGCTGTTTATGCGCGGTATCTCTAAATTGTTTGCTTGGGAAGGTGTGATCTCAAGTGGGAAACAATGTGGAGAACTGTGGAACTGGTAAAATAACTAGGGTGGAGGTGGGGGGAGTGTAAGTAGAAGGCCAGCAATAGATGACCAAGGAGGGCCCATAATGGCCCATTGTTAGCTGGGAAAAGGTGATAATGAATGTATACAGAGGTGCGAACAGTGGAACTGGTAAGAAGAGGGTGAGGGATGAAGGTAATGCAGGGGTTACTGACATCGGAGAAAATCATGTTCTTACCTCTAGGTTGTAAGCTACCCAAGCAAAATATGAGGTGCTGATATGTGCATGGCCTTACTCTGATATTGGAGGAGGACCAGGACAGAAGGGTCACTAATAGCAATGGGAAGGGGGGTTAAAATGTTTGGCATCCAAGCCAGATTCTGCATAGGTGTTCAGTGAAATGATTGCCTAGTATGCGCTTGGTCTCGCCAATATATATGAACCCACACTGGGAACTGCGGATACATTAGATGAGATTGGAGAAGGTGCAGGTGAACCTCTGCCTCACCTAAAAGGAATGTGAGAGTTCCTGGATGGAGTGGAGGGAGCAGGTATAAGGACAGGTGTTGCATCTCCTGCAGTTACAGGGGAAAGCTCCTGGGGAGGGGTTGGCTTGGGTGGGAAGGGATGGATTAACCAGGGAGTTGCGGAGGGAACAGTCTCTGCGGAAAGCAGAAAGGGGTGGAAATGGGAAGATGTGACAGGTGGTGGGATCCCATTGGAGAGGATATTGTGTTGTATGTGACGTCTGATCTAAACATCCTCCAAAGGCCTCAAGTGACATCCAATATACTGCCATATTCTATTTATGGTCCATAATGTCAACATTTCCTTACAATTTCAACAATCTGTTAACCCCTCATTGCAAGTGTTATTAAATTAACTGCATCTGCCCCATTCCATATACCTGACAGTCTGCCTGTCAATCAGGAAAACTGGATTTTTTTCCACGGCGGCATCTACTTAAATTCCATTTATATTTCTTATCCAAGTAGCCCACACTTGTTCTTCTCCAGCTTCTGAATGATCATCCCTTATGCATTTACTTACGATAAGTAAATTCCAACATTTGATTAATAACTCTTGGTTCATATTCCGTGATCCCCATATCCTTTAGAATCTGAGCCATAACCTACAGTGAAAAAAAGAAATATAAACATCAGAGTTGCCTCTTAATTATAATTATGGAATATTTTTTGGTATCTTGAAGTGCACCACTTTATTTTGTTAAATCCCAAATTGTCAGAAATCAACAAATTTGATTAATAAAACTAATATTCTCAAAATAGAAACTTTGCTCAGTTTGTTACTGCAAACAAAAAAATAATTAATTGTGTGCAATGGAATCATCGTCCGCATAAGCAGTTAAATCTTTATTGGTGGTCAATGCTCGGTGCAGTTGCAGTTGAAGGATCCGTTTAGATGCGGAATGTCTCTGAGACCTAGATGATCACTGTTCCGGCAACCTGGGTTTAACCCTATCGACCTAGTGTGGACTTCGCTTATTTTCCGCTCTGATAGCATGGGATCCCATGGTTACACTGATTTCCTACACATTCCAAAGACATGCATTCTTTGCACTTTTTGAAGCTGGTGGCGTAGTGTAGGAATGGAGTCGTGAGAGGTTAAAGATGCCTGTGAATCCCTCTGCTAGCTGAGTCGCACAGGTCCTGAGGATGCAAACAGGGACTCCATTCGGACCAGTTGCTTTCTGTGGATTCAGCCACAGGGAGAGTGATCTTATGTCTGTCAGAGTAACCACTGATACAGGCACACCCAAGGGCTGGTGTAATTCCAAAAGCATATAACATTTTGATAGTTAGAGATAGGATAGAGAGTCAGTATTTTGTTTTAGGATGGAAATGTCAAAAATTAAAGGTGAGAGGAACGTTTAAAATAAATGTGAGGGTACATTTGTTTTACAGAGTGGTGGGGGCCTAGAACGCGCTGCCAATGATGATGAACGAAGCAGATTCGATAGTAGCATTACAGAATCATTGAATAGGCACATGGATATATAGGGAATGGTGGGATATAGATCATGTGCAGTCAGAGGGAATTTGTTTAACTTGATTTGTTTGACTCAGCATTGAAATTTGACAAACAAGTCAATGCTGTGGTAAAAGCTAGCTTCTTCCAGCTTTGGACGATAACTAAAATAAAAATATTCCTCCAGTTTGACGACCTCGAAAAAATCATCCACACATTTATCTCCTCCCGCCTCGATTACGGCAACTCCCTTCACACTGGCATCAGCCAATCATCCCTGTCCCGCCTGCAACTGGCCCAAACCGCCTCAGCGAGACTCCTGACGGGCACCCGACAAAGGGACCACATCACCCCGATTCTGGCCTCTCTCCACTGGCTCCCTGTGCAGTACCGAATAAATTTCAAGATCCTTCTTTATGTATACGAAGCCTTTAACGGGCTTGCCCCCACCTACATCAAAAGTCTGCTTACCCACCACACCACCTCCAGGTCCCTCAGATCGGCCGACTTGGGGTTACTGAACATCTCTCGTTCTAGGTATAAGCTCAGGGGCGACTGCACCTTGGCGGTTGCTGCTCCTAGACGCTTGCATCCCTCTTCCCATCAGAACTGCCCGCTCCGTCGAGACTTAAAACTCATCTTTACTCTCAAGCCTTTCTTGAGGGAGGGCTATATGTATGTATTTATGTATGTACTTAATCTATGAACCACTGTTGTATAACGTTAATACCTCCACCAATGTAAGGCACTTTGGTCAACGAGAGTTGTTTTTTAAATGTGCTATAGAAATAAAAGTGACTTGACTTGACTTGAGTGACTTGACCTGTGGAGCACAGTCATTGTAGGCCAAAGGTCTTGTTCCTGGTCGTGTTGTACTGGCCTATATTTATGATTTCCTTCCTTCCAGTCCACTTCTGTGGTATGTGTATCAGGAATGCACATATATCGTAAGAGGTGCCTGTCCCACTGGCCATTCCCTTTTCTCTCTTTTACTTTCGGGTAGAAGGTACAGCAGCATGAAAGCTCAGATGCCACAAACTTAAGCAAAGTTTCTTCCTCACTGCATTCTGACTCCTGAATCAATTACCCCTTTCACAACCCATTCCTGGCGATATGCTGCCACATACTCTCACTCTTAACTATATCATATTCTATTGTTAGATTTTTAAATTATTTTCCACGACTCTGATTTTGCAGTACTGTCTTTCACCATTCTGTTGTTTTGCACTTATACTTGGATGGACACCTCAGGCAGTTGACCTTGAGGCACCCCCGGTTCTCCTTATTGACCCTTTGCCTACCGTCTGCCGTTGCTGATCCTGCAACTTCTGGTTCCAGGCATTTTACCATTTCTGCAATGTGAAATATATCCTCCACATTTTCTCACACATTTTGAGAATTTTGATTTTGACACAATGAGTTTTTGCCAATTCACAGGGTAATCAAGTCATATTTCTCTGTAACCGATTCCCTCCACTTCTCATCAATTTTCCTCAGATTCTACTAGTCAACTATGGACAATTTACATACAACATTATAGCCCTTCAGCCCCAGTTGTCTCTGCTGAAAATGTTGACACATTAAACTGATCCCTTCCGCCTAGGTGATGAGTGCCAATTTTAAGAACTATGAAGATCATGGAAGCTAAGGAATGAAGAGAAATTAGTTGTGATGTCTTGGACCATATACAAATTAACAAAGAGGAGCTATTGGCACTGTTAAAGCATGTTAATGTCGATAAATCCCCAGGGCCTGACCAATTGCATCCTCACACATAGTAGGTAAAAGATTGTTTCTTTGGACTAGAGGCCTGTGATTGGTGTGCCTGAGGAATTGGCACTGATTCTGAGGTTTATATCAATAATTTGTATGTGAATGTACAGGCAGGCCATGATTAAAAAGCCTGCAAAAACTTTCCAAAAAGATCAGATTTTAAACAGCAGCCTAGCTCCACCAACGCTACCTGCTTTATATGTATCCTCGCTCTCTTTTCTCATCATCCATAGATGGAGACTATTCATTAGTCATGTGAACGAAAAAAAATATTACGGTGAAAATTGTGAACTTCATTCTTTTTTTGGGCGTTTTTGACCATGCTGCAAGTTTAGCAGCGCTTCACATGGTCCAGATCACCGCGTTGTTTGCATTTACTGGTGTTGTTGCCGATAAACTATAGGCCATAAGTTATCTGAACAATTTTACACGCGCGACTTAGGAACTCACAACTAGAGCTTAACAAATTCGATGGATCTTCAACCTTTCCCAGAGACTTCACGTAGTCTGGGGGATAAGTGCGTCTCCTGAAACACTGCGCAGTCAGACACCGTTTGGGCAACATTGATATGTTGCTGCCTGGTCTGGCTTCGCGCTCCTTTCCCACAACTGGTGGCTGTGCTGTTTCCAACTCGGCTTTTCGTTCTCTCTGCCGAGCAGGAACGCGACTCCGCGAACGCTGCAGCGTGTCGGAGCACCGAGCATTCGCAGCCGTCAGTCAGTCAGTGAGTGAGTGAGTACGCCGGGTATCGAGGGACAAACCCCTACCTGCGCATCCCGCGGAACACTCTTCGGCGCCGCCATCTTTCCCTGTCCATTCACTTCCGCCAACGCGATGCCTCACTTCCCGTAGCGGCGCGTCACCGCGCGTCGCCTCGCGTCACCACCGACCAGGCCCTGGCGGCCGGCGCTGGCGCCGCTGCTGCTGCGTCACCCGCGGAGAGAGAGAGAGAGAGCGCACCCTGAACACACCAAGGTCTCGTACAACTATAATATAGCAACTCAGCGGGACAGGCAGCTTGTCTGGAGAGAAGGAATATGTGATGTTTTCGGTCGGAACCCTTCTTCAGTCTGAAGAGTCTCGAAGCGAAACGTCGCCCCCATTACTCTTCTCCAGAGATGCCCCTGTCCCACTTAGGAAACCTGAACGGAAACATCTGGAGACTTGATGTGGACCCCACCCAAAGTTTCCGTTCGGTTCACGAAGGTTATTGTCAGTCTCCCTAATGGTCGAAAGTGGTTTCCGTTTTAGAAATCGCTAATTTTTTAGTCGAAGCCGGTTGCGATGCTAGTTGAAGGTGGTTGCCGGAGGACAAAAACCTCCAAGAACCTCTGGGAACCGCATGGAAACCTTGGGTGGGGCGCAAAGTCTCCAAAGTGGGACGGGTATTACTCCAGCATTTTGTGTCTATCTGCGGTGTAAACCAGCATCTTCTGTTCCTTCCTCGACATTCGGCAGCACCGTGGGCCAGGTCGTTCCCTGACCGTAGCCTCTTGTTTTACATATTGAAGGTTGGAGCATGTTTGAAAATCAAACAGTACCTTACTGCCAGTTGAATATTTGAATGGAGATGTTAATCCTCGGATTATATTTGATCTGACTTTATTGGCTTTATCTTGCACTAAATGTACGCTGTGGATGGCTGATTGTAATAAATTATAGTCTTTCTGCTGACTGGTTAGCACACAAAAGCTTTTCACTGTACCTCGGCACAGGTGACAATAACCTTGACTAAAACTAACAAAATAAAATCCATTCATTTTAATTTGAGCGAAGAACTGCATATAGCGAAAATTTGAATGAAAACAAAATTGCAGAGGAAATGGACTGGGCGGCATCTGTGGATAGAAAAGCGGACATAAAATAGTGCTCACTTCACGAGATGAGAGGAAGGGTACATTATGTCTGCACTGGTTTCCTGGGGTATATATTATAGAGTTGAGTCAAGAATGTTTAATTGTCATTTTCTATCGAAATGGAACAATTAATTTCTTACTTGCAGCTGCAGAACAGGTTTGTAAATGCAGAACTCAATAGATAACATAATTCAAAAAAACAAAACATCTAATATAGAACATCTAATATAGTGCTGTAGTGAGGCCAAGCGGGTAGAGCAAAATGTTGTTTAGTGTCAAAACAACATTTGAAACACACGAGCACTTAGTCGAGAGAAAACGTTTTTTAGGTCTTGTCGTCCTGAAGAGCTCTAGCTACTGAACACACTGAAAAGCCTGCAAATGAACCCTGTCACGTGACAGACACACCTATGATGAGGGTTCTGCATACACAGTTTAACCACTAGGTGCCGCTACATGACCATCCCCCCCCCCCCCCCCCCCCCAGAACCAGAGGAACGAAAATGAACGGGAGTCCGAATAAGGTGGCCGGACCGCATGGACGGTAATGCCAGTGGATCCAAGCGGGACGTCCTCCAGTATCAAACCCAAAATGGCAGTGCGATATGTGAGCATCTCGTTTCGTCCTGGTGCTGGAATAGTCGATTCCCGGAGCTAAAGTCAGAATGGCGTTAATGGCAGGGCGGGATAAGGTGTCAGCGACCTGGCTGTTCTTAACCGCCACATGTTGGATTCAGGTGGTATACTCCGAAATGGCCAAATGTCGTCGTCGTGCGGACCAGGGACCTGACACTTTAGTAAAGGCGAAGGTAAGGGGTTTGTGGTATGTAAAAGCCGTGAAGGGTCTACCCACCATGAAATACAGAAATGGAGGACAGCCAGGTAGAGGGCCAGGTGCACGCAATCGAACGCAACTCCTGGAGACCTTTCACTGTGGCTGGCTGGAGAAACTGTCGAATAGCCTACACCCTGGCAGGGAGCGGGGTTGCGCCCAGTGGACAAAGGCGTAACATATAAAGGTGGGTGCTGAGGGGTCGGCGGACGACATTTACGGCGG
This sequence comes from Raja brachyura, assembly GCA_963514005.1. The sequence goes on from OY740793.1 coordinate 45,110,738, forward strand.
GGCTGGGCCACCAACACCGGGTGATCAACATCGAAATGAGCAGGTTTAAGACGGGCCACCGAAACGACCTCCTGCCAGCCCCTGATGTCCAGAACGAAAGTCGCGACGCCCGTCCGCAGCATCCGGAAGGGACCCTCATAAGGGCGCTGCAGTGGGGTCCCTGCAAACAAAAACAAATTGACAGTCCTTGAGAGCAGGTGGGACATGGGAAACATAGAAAATAGGTGCAGGAGTAGGCCATTCGGCCCTTCAAGCCTGCACCGCCATTCAATATGATCATGGCTGATCATCCAACTCAGTATCCCTTACCTGCCTTCTCTTCATACCCCCTGATCCCTTTAGCCACAAGGGCCACATCTAACTCCCTCTTAAATATAGCAAATGAACTGGCCTCAACTACCTTCTGTGGCAGCGAATTCCAGAGATTCACCACTCTCTGTGTGAAAAATGTTTTTCTCATCTCGGTCCTAAAAGATTTCCCCCTTATCCTTAAACTGTGACCCCTTGTCCTGGACTTCCCCAACATCAGGAACAATCTTCCTGCATCTAGACGGTCCAACCCCTTAAGAAGGAAGTGACAAATCCCTGGCGAACGGTCGGGACAGAGGCAAGCTTGTCCACCTGATCGCAAAGGCACGCTAGCACAGATGAAGGAGGCTCCTGTCCACGACGCGACCAAAGCCTCCTTAGGGGCTGTGCGGATCTCCAGCAAAACCCACAGCAATTCGTCCAACCAATCGGGGCCCATGAGCCGTGCCTTCATGGAGGACTTCAGGAGCCGGTGGAGCCGTTCCACCAGGCCGTTAGACTGAGGATGGTATGCCGTGGTGTGGTGCAGCTGAGCGCCGAGCAGTTGGGCCATGGCTGACCACAGCGCGGAGTTGAACTGGGCACCCCGGTCTGATGAAATGTCTGCTGGTACACTGAAACAAGCCACCCAGTGGGCTGTGATGGAATGTGCACAAGTCACGGCGGAGGTGTCACAGAGGTGGAACGGCCTCGGGCCACCATGTGAACCGATCCACTATGGTGAGCGGGTGGGTGACACCTCGAGATGGCGCTAGGGGGCCCACAAGATCAACGTGGATGTGAACGAAATGGTGTTGTGCGACGGCAAAATCCTGCAGAGGTGCTCGCACATGACGTTGGACTTTGGAAGTTTGACAGGGGACACAGGCCCTGGCCCAGGAACCGACTTGCTTACTTAGGCCGTGCCATATGAATTTCGCCGCCAACAGGGCTGTAGTTGCCCAGATAGAAGGGTGGGCTAATACATGGACTGAATCGAAAATACAACATCACCAAACCGTAGGGACGATGGGTCGCGGTTGCCCCATGGAGACATCGCAGTCGACGGTAATGCCAGTGGATCCAAGCGGGACGTCCACCAGTATCAAACCCAAAATGGCGGTGCGATATGTGAGCATCTCGTTTCGTCCTGTTGCTGGAATAGTCGATTCCCGGAGCTAAAGTCAGAATGGCGTTAATGGCAGGGCGGGATAAGGTGTCAGCGACCTGGCTGTTCTTACCCGCCACATGTTGGATTCAGGTGGTATACTCCGAAATGGCCAAATGTCGTCGTCGTGCGGACCAGGGATCTGACACTTTCGTAAAGGCAAAGGTAAGGGGTTTGTGGTCTGTAAAAGCCGTGAAGGGTCTACCCACCATGAAATACAGAAATGGCGGACAGCCAGGTAGAGGGCCAGGTGCACGCAATCGAACGCACTGTAATTTCTCTGGATGACGCAGGTGTCGGCTGAAAAAGGCAACTCCTGGAGACCTTTCACTGTGGCTGGCTGGAGAAAGTGTCGAATAGCCTCCACCCTGGCAGGGAGCGGGGTTGCGCCCTGTTGGGTGACATGATGGCTGATAAAGGTAATCGAGTCGATTACAGTTGACGAGAGCGGCAGGTGACCAGAATGTTATCGAGCTAGATGAATAAAAAATCCAACCCCCGGCCGACCATGTCCATAAGCCGCTGAAAGGTTTGGATGGCATTTTTGAGGCCCAAAGGCATTCTCAGCCATTTGAATAGTCCGAAAGGGGTGATAATTGCAGTCATGGTGGACAAGTATCTGGTGGTGACTGCGCACCAGATGAACATTAGAAAAGTATTTTGCCCCATCCAAATGGGCTGTGAAATGTAGTATGTGAGGGACAAAGTAGCGGTCAGCTGTTGTGGCGTTGTTGAGGCGGTGGTAGTCCCCGCACGGTCTCCAGTCGCCAGACGCTTTGGGGATCATATGGAGTGGGGAAGACCATGGGTTGGCAGAGCACCGCACAATACCCATCTTTTCCATTTGCTGGAATTCCTTCTTGGCATGCTGCAGCTTGTCAGGTGGGATCCCACGTGCCCGTGCGTGGAGTGGTGGGCCGGTGGTGGAAATGTGGTGTACAACGTCGTGTTTGAGTTTGGCCGATTTGAATTGAGGGGCTAGGATATTGGGAAAATCGGCCAGAATATGTGTGTACACACTATCCGCGGATAACACCGAGTCGAGGTGTAGGGTGGTGGGAACCGCAGGCTGCAACGAGGTGGGTTGGAGGGTCTCGGATTGGACGAGACGTTGCCCTTTAACGTGGGCCATAGGAAATCGGCGCCTAACAACGGTTGGGAGAAGTCGGTGATGGTGAATGGCAGGAGCTAAAAACAAGGGGAACTGGGCAGACCCCATAAGTCCGGATAGGGCTGCGATTGACGGCAGTCAGGGCAGGGCCTTGCTTACCGGAACACGTGTCGACTCCAAACGGGGGCAGTATGCTGATCTCTGCTCCCGTGTCGACAAGGAATCGGAGCCCGGAACAACGGTCCTAGATGTAGAGGCGATGTTTCAGGCCGACCGCGATAGCCTCGACTGGCGATCGGCCGAAACTTTTCTCGGATGTGAGCAGGGAGAACGGCATCGGCGGGCCTCCGCACCCCAGCGTTGGTGGTAGTAACACCACAGACACTTACTAGAATCCGCTGCTGCCGGTTGTGTCGAGGTGTTGTCGGAGGAAGGTGGAAACGGCCGTCAAGTTTGTCGCGGAGCTGTAGACACCCGGCTGATGGAAGCGCCATCCTGCTGTTTGGCTTGCAGCAGCTCGTCCACTCTTTTGGCTAGTTGCAGGCGGTCAGTGAAGTTGTTACCGGCGAGGAACAGGCGGATGTCGTCCGGCATCTGTTCGAGGAACGCCTGCTCAAAGAGAAAACAAGGCCAGTGACGGTCCATCAGTGAGAGCATTTCACTCATCAGTACTGATGGCTTGTCCATGTGCAGGATCCTGGAGGCCCGATTGCGGTGGCTGAGCCCAAAAGTACGCAGCAGCAGTGCCTTGAGACCCTCTACTTACCATCGGCCGGTGTTTGTTGAAGGTAAGGAATCAAATGACCGGTGGTTTCTTGGTCCAGCGCGCCAACCATGTAAAAATATTTAGTTGAATCGGCGACAATGTGCTGAAACCATACGTGAGGTTGCACCGTCCAGAAAACGGGCAGCTTTAGCGAAACTGCATTTTGCTGAGCTGGGTTAGCGGCTGCGTCCATAATAGCGGATTCGAAAAACGTTCGGATCAACGGGGTCACCAACTGTAGCGAGACCAAGCCGGTAGAGCAAAATGGTTTTTATTGCCAAAACACCACTTGAACTACACGAGCACTTAGTCGAGAGAAAACGTTTTTAGCTCTTGTTGTCGTGAACAGCACTTTCTAGTGAACACCAAAGATCATTGTATTATGATGTGCTCTACTGTATGAAGTGTACAGCAAAACTTGCACTTCCAAAGTGGTCTATCGTGTTGTTTCTTCAGTGGACCACAAATTTATTTTAAGAGCAAAACATAAAGTGCTGGAGAACTCAGCAGGTCAGGCTGGATCTATGGAGGGACCGAAGAAGGATCTCGACCTATTCCTTCTCTCCAGAGACCCGCTGAGTTACTCCAGCATTTTGTGTCTACCTATGGAGTGAATGGCTAGGCGACGTTTAGGGTCATGTCCCTTCTTAACTTTCACGTATTTAAATATGTTGTTACAAATATAATGTTGGAGAAAATGCCATGAGCCATTATTGCCACATACATACCCAAAAGTAGAAATGTAGAAAGTGTGTAAAAAAAAAAGATATTACGAGCTATCTCATCTCAAACGCCAAATTCAAAATTCTATATTTTGAAAATGGGCGTAGCAAAAAGTAGCATGTTCTCTACAAGATACAAGATACAAAGGACATTTATTATCACATACACCAATTGGTGTAATAAAATTTGACTTGCCATGCAGCACACAGATAAAGATAAGACACAACATTAAAGAATTTAACAATAAACATAAAAACATCCGCCACAATGGTTCCCACTGTGAGGGAAGGCACAAAGTCCAGTCCCCATCCCCATGTCTGCCCATAGTCGCCGCCACGGGGGACCGATGTTACAGGCCCTTCTTCGCAGGGTGATGGTGCTCCGGCATCGGGAGAACCCTCTCAGCGGCTTGGAATGCCTGGAACGGCCGCTTCTTTACAGGAGACCGCGGCTTCCGAAGCCGACAGGCCGCACAGGACGGAGCTCCACCACTGGCAATCTCGGCGAGAGATCCCAGACTCTCGATGTTCAAGTTAAGCGCTGCTGCCCGCGGCTGGCCGCTCCACAGTCCCGCAGCTCCACGATGTTCATCGGCGGTCTTCAGCTCACCGGAGTTCCAGTGCGGCGACCCGAGCAAAGCATTGCTTGCTCCGCGATAGCGTTCCAGCGCTGCACCTAAATCAATTGATCGGAATGGTATGATTTTCAGTCAGGATGTCTGTATCATTCAGTCAATGAGCTGGAGATGTAGATGTGGACAGCATGATGGTAATCGAGAGCCCATTAAGATGGCGTGAAAATTTACCTATGACGTCCTACGGCTTTTTCGCTGAGTGGAGTTTCTTGCTCCGCTCTATGATCTTTGCTGAACACACTGAAAAGCCCGCGAGCGAACCTTGCCACATGACAGACCCAGTGATGGAAATGGGGGGGGGGGGGTACGCAGGGGGACAGCATTCCCCTAGTTTTCCGTTTCCAGTTTCCATCCTGTGCGTGAATTTGCAGCTTTATCCTGTGCTATTTAATCCAAGGGCGAGCGGACAGACGGACGAAAGCAACGATCATCCAGCGGAATAGATGACATTTCGGGTCTAGACCCTTCTTCAGACTGAGTCAGGGGAAAGAAGACATATAGAGCTATATCCCTCCCTCCTTTCTCTCCTTCCTTTCTCTCTTTTCCCTTCTCTCCTTCCCTCCCACACACACGCACACACACACATAACGCACAGACAACTAACACACACACATCACACACAGACAACTAACACACACACACACACACACACACACAACTAAGTTAGGATGGGGTAGAAGCCCAAAGGGTAGGATGGGGCTGAAGCCCAAAATTTAATGCCTGGACTGGTTCTTCCCCAATAGTTATTGGTTTTCCAGGATCTAGTTAATCACAATTTTTTTTTCATTGTGATATTTTCAAGTGATATTGTAACTATGTACTTTTCAGAGGTGATCTACACATTTTGTTTGCTACTTGTAGGCTTACGTGTATGCAATTTTATATTAAAATGTAGCTTAGATCTGTTTGGTCCATTAACTCGCAGTCACTTTTTACATGCACATTTTGATTACTTTCCATTCTACCATAGAGATATAAAGTCTATAATAGACTTTATTTGTATTTCTATGATTCTGCAGACCTTGGCTGGGAACCTGGGGCTCACCAAAATTGTTCCGAATTGGGCCCAACACCTCCTAAGGCCGGCCCTGGGGGGGTGGGTGGGGGGGTGGGGGGGGGGATGGCTTGAGTGGGTACAAGATACTAGAGCGGAGACGGAAGCCGGTTACGGAAATGGTGCTGAAGATTACCCATGACCCTACTACGGCTTTATCGTCAAGTGGACTATCTTGCTCCGCTATTAGGATCTTTGATTTCGAGTCTCCATGAGATGGAGAGTGTGGAGGAAAGTGGCACTGTAAGGGCAGTCCACGCCTTTCACCAGCTCATTAGAACTTTTCCTAATTCCACGATGACTGTCTAAGAACTTGGCCCTCATCAGACCTGGCGTCTCTCCGCCATAAAACGAGTTCACCTCCTGGACGCTCAACTCATAGACCATCTGCTCGCTCCTGAAGCGGATATCAAACAGCTGTAATCCGCTGGCAGGACTGTGGTGGAACGTGAACTCCCAGTCAAAGTAGCAAACGTGGTTGTTTACAACGTGGTATCTTGGTGAACTGGAGGGCGCTGTAGGTTTGAAACTTCTGGCGATGTCTCAGCGAGGCGTAGTTGGGATCCAAATCGTCCTTTGGATTTCTCTCGCTCTCTCACTCCCTCTCTCTCTCTCACCCTCTCGCCTCGGCATTCCCGGAATCATTTACCGTTTTGCGGGGACGGCTGCATCTGCGGTTCCTTCCTGTTGGGGGGGGGGGGGAGAGAGACTGGTCCGTTCCCTCCTCGGGTGCCGCCTGACCCGCTGAGTTCCTCCAGCACTGTTTTTTGTTTGGCTCTGGAATTGAAGGTGGACACGGGGGGGGGGGGGGGGGGGGGGGCTGGGGTGGCTCAGTGGGGTGGGCGCCGGCTCTAGGGAGTGGGTGGCATTTTGAGTCGAGACCCTTCTGCAGACAATCACAAATACTCTCACCGACGAGAGTTCATTTCAGTCTGGCCTTCTCTCCAGAGTCGCTGCCTGTCCTGCTGAGTTACTCCAGCTTTATGTCTAACTTCAATTTCAAGAGTTAAATAAAAAACACAGAGTGCTGGAGGAACTCAGCAGGCTAGGTGGCATCTGTGGAGGGAATGGATTAGGAGTTGCTTTGGGCCACGGTTCTTCTTCAACAGGAAGGAACTGCAGATCAAAGATACAAGAGAAGATACTAGTATCTTAGCTGCAGATCAGGCATGAGATTCTTCTGATTTAAATCGTAATTCCGATTTTATTGCTTTCCTATTTTCAATTTTTTGTGCCCGATTATTTGGCGGCCAATCAACCGCTGTCTCTAAGGGGGTTGTGTCCAATCACTGACCAGATTCCATTAAAATTCCCATCCAATCTACAAATGGGTCTCCTCGCCGCCGTCTCCGAGGGCATAGTGTACAATCACATAATGCACTGGTCGCTCGGCGGCCAATCAGACACAGTCTCCTAAGGGCCTTTTGATCAATCATCGACCTGCTTCCCTCACCGAAGCAGACGATGGCTGCAGCCAACACAGAGAGAGAAAGAGAGAGAGAGAGAGAGAGAGAGAGAGAGAGAGAGAGAGATGCAAGAAAACAGCTGTGACATATAATACACAATAAACTGCATTATATACAATAGACAATAGGTGCAGGAGTAGGCCATTTGGCCCTTCGAGCCAGCACCGCCATTCAATATGATCATGGCTGCTCAGTACCCCGTTCCTGCCTTCTCCCCATATCCCCTGACTCCGCTGTGTTTAAGAGCCCTATCTAGCTCTCTCTTGAAAGCATCCAGAAAACCTGCCTCCACCACCCTCTGAGGCAGAGAATTCCACAGACTCACCACTCTCTGTGAGAAAAAGTGTTTCCTCATCTCCGTTCTAAATGGCTTACTCCTTATTTCATAAAGTGTGGCCCCTGGTTCTGGACTCCCCCAACATCGGGAACATGTTTCCTGCCTCTAGCGTGTCCAAGCCCTTAACAATCTTATATGTTTCAATGGATCCCCTCTCATCCTTCTAAACTCCAGAGTGTACAAGCCCAGCTGCTCCATTCTCTCAGCATATGACAGTCCCGCCATCTGGGAATTAAGGTTGTAAACCTACACTGCACCCCCTCAACAGCAAGAATGCCCTTCCTCAGATTAGGGACCAAAACTGCACACAATACTCAGTGTGGTCTCCCTTGGGCTCTGTACAACTGCAGAAGGACCTCTTTGCTCCTATATTCGATTCCTCTTGTTATAAAGGCCCAGCACCGAGCCTTGCGGTACCCCAC
>OY740793.1:45118906-45183906 GCA_963514005.1 Raja brachyura
AGACCCTTTATTCAACTGCTTCATACCTCCGATCTACCCTTTTCCCTCTCCAATTGTAGATTAAACCTGACCATGTTATGGTCACTGCCTCCTGATGGCTCATTAACCTCAAGGTCCTTTATCAAATCCAGTTCATTGCATATCACTAAATCCAGAATTGCCTTCTCCCTGGTAGGCTCCAATACAAGCTGTTCAAAGAATCCATCTCAAAGGCACTCTACAAAGTCCCTTCTTGGGGTCCAGTACCAACCTAATTTTCCCAGTGTACCTGCATGTTGAAATCTCCCGTAACAACCTCAGCATTACTTTTACTACATGCCAATTCTAACTCCTGATTCAACTTGCACCCTATGTCCAGTCTACTGTTTGGGGGCCTGTAGATTAGTCCCATTAGGGTATTTTTTACTCTTACAATTCCTTAGTTCTATCCATACTGACTCCACATCTGCTGTTTCAATGTCACCCTTTGCAAGGGACTGAATTTCGTTCCTCACCAACAGGGCAGCCCCACCCCCTCTGCCCACCTGTCTGTCTTTTCGATAGGAGGTATACCCTTGAATATTCAGTTCCCAGCACTGGCCCTCTTGCAGCCATGTCTCATTAATTCCCACAACATCATATTTGCCAGTTTCTAACTGAGCCTCAAGCTCGTCCACTTTATTCCTTATACTTCGCGCATTCATATACAGCACTTTCACCTCCGTATTCACCTCTTCCCTCGCAATTGGCCCTGACCTTACTCTGTTGTCCATTCTCAAGCTTTCCTTCCCGTTAATTCGAGAATCTTTTGTAATTTTCCTGCAGCCAATTCCCCTTCAACTCCATCTTTATACTCCCAATTTGTCAATTCCTCCCCCCACTATTTAGTTTAAACCCACACGTGTAGCCCTAGCAAACCTGCCTGCCAGAATGTCGGTCCCCCTCGAGTTAAGGTGTAAACCGTCCCTTTTGTACAGGTCACCCCGACCCCAGAAGCGATCCCAGTGGTCTATAAATCAAAATCTTGCTCCCTGCACCAGCCCCTCAGCCACACATTTAGATCCCTATCTCCCTGTTTCTGTCATCACTAGCACGTGGTACTGGAAGCAATCCAGAAATAACCACCCTTGAAGTCTGGCATTTCAGTCTATAAATACACAATAAACAAGTTAAGCATTCTTGTACTCTTACCTGGGTATGACCGCACATTACCATATTCCCCCCCACCCCCCCCCCCCCCCCCCCCCCTTCCATCCCTACCTCAACGTCACGGACCTTAGAGTACCCCTAGTTCCTAAAACCCATTTCCATTCACAGACCCGTCCTGTGACAAGAGTTCTGCATACACAGTTTAACCCCTAGGTGCCGCTGCAGTGCAAAACTAAAATCAAAGTCGTCAGTGCAACCAAGCCAGGTGGCAGTTTATGTTATGTTCAATAGCCTGAAGATTGTTGGGAAGAAGCTATTTCTGAACCTGGACGTCTGTTTTCCGACTCCTATATCTTCTTCCCAATGCCAGGAGTGAAGTGAGAGCGTGGTCAGGTTTATGAGTGTCCCTGATGATGCTGGCTGCCTTTTTGGGCAGCGCCTTCTCTAGATCCCTTCCATGGTAGGGAGTCTGTGTCCGCATCTTTTTGTAATCTCCTGTGTTCCCAGGCATTCGAGTTACCATACCAGGCCATAACGCAAACAGTCAATGTGCTGTCTACCGTACACTTGTAAAAGTTCAAGAAAGTATTTGTTGACATCCCGAATCTCTTCAGTTTTCCAGGGCTGCCAACTTTAGGTGAGAGTTGAAAGTGAGAAATTGCGAGGGAGCGTAGTGACCGGGGGTGGGGGGGGGGGGGGGGGGAGGGTGGGGAGGGGGGGAAGGGGTGGGAGGCGTGGGTGTGGTGGTGTTCCCCTCCCACGGTAGGGAGCTTTTGCATTTTTCAGCTTGAAATTGTGCAATCTGGTGCATATTGTAGCGAGTCTTTTAACTTACACTTAAATGTAGCATTTATGCTTTAAATTGGATTAGGTATAAATAAGGTTAGGCTAAATTACATTCCTAATTGCATTCCACAATAGAGCCAGGCTCTGATCAACAGGTGCAGCACACGAATGACTATATTCATGTATGGAAATCAGATTATATTCATGCTGTTATGCATATATATAGAGAAAAACTTAGAGAAACAAAGCAAAAGTCGGACTTCCATCACTGTTCTGCACAAATAAATCAATCAATCTTGTTCAAGAAGGAGAAACTCAGCGGTGCAGCAGCATCTATGGATTGAAGGAAAGGCAACATTTCGGGCCGAAACGCTTCTTCAGGCGGGTTCAACCTTACCCTTTGAATATAGAAACAAGACGAAAATAATGCCACATATTCAATCATATATGGTTCAATGAAATTAAGATATATATGTAGACATATATATGGAAACTGGCCCTTCCACCCACCAAGTCCACACCGACCAGCAATCTATCGTACACCAATTCCATCCATCACGCCAGGGACAATTTACAGAAGCCAATTAACCTACAAACCTGCACTTCTTTCGGATATGGGAGAAACCGGAATATCCAGAGAAAACCCATGTGGTAGTAAGGCAGCAACTCTATCGCTGCACCACCGTGCCACCCCATTAAATTATTTTTTCTGTAATATATTTATTATGGTGTCACGTGAATAAAGATGAACACATGATTCTGATTTCTGCCCTTAGTTGGATAACACACATGTCCAGTCATTATGTTTTATGGCTGGTTTTCAACCTCTTCAGGCTGAAGGTCTCGACTCGAAACATCACCCAGTCTTTCTCTCGAGAGATGCTGCCGGTCCTGCTGAGTTTTTCTAGTTTTTAGTGTCTATCTCCAGTTTAAACCAGCATCTGCAATTCCTTCCTACACTATTTGTTAAGCAAACAGGTCCTATTCTCATTATATAATTGTGTGATCAGCGTGAGAGCATGAGAATTTTGTAAAATGCGTGAGTCTCACGCTCAGTGCGTGAGAGTTGGCAGCCCTGCTAATAATGCAAACATTTTATGCAAGTTCCAATTGTTTGGACAAAAATCACTTATTACTGCTTTCTAACAGTTAAGTTACTTTAAGACCATTTCAGAAATTATGGCAAAATCAACTAACAAAATTAAAGCAAACTAAAAAAATATAACATGTTCCCTTTGCTGACTCTACCTCATAAGTACTTTAACACTGTTAACAGAGCAAAGGGATATTAATCTCAAGAATCAAAATGGGGAAAGTGAGGGCAATTTTGCTTAAATGGTCATTCTAAGCCCATTCAGATCTGCATAGAGTCAGAGTTATACAACACGTACATAGTTGGCCCAATTTGTCCATAATGATCAAGTTGGCATTCTGCATGCCCAGAGACTGGCTGCCGTTCCAGGGGCTGGCTGCAGTTCTCATGTCGGCTCGCCTGCCCTGACCCCGCGAAAACGAATTGAAAAAATAAACGCGTTTTTTTCGGGTTACGGATCCGGCCCGTGTGCCGTAGGTTGCCAAACCCTGTCCTAGATGTTTGGCCTCATTGTAGTCCCTCCCGTGTTTTACAACCAATTAACCTGGTTAGTTCTATCTCCGGCTGCTTCACAGATCACTCTGATGTGGCACAAAAGAGACAAACTGTGCAGGGACTGAAGACAGCATGAGAATTCTGTCATCAGCGTGAGAATTGGCTGAAATGCGTGACACGCTCAAAGCGTGAGATTTGGCAACCCTGTCTAAGGCCAGGATGTGACAACTGACACACAGGGAGACACATACACAAAGGAAGACACACACACAGACACACAGGGAGACAGACACACACACACAGGGAGACAGACAGGCAGACACACACACGGGGAGACACACACACACACACACACACAGGGAGACACACACGCACACCGAGACACATACACAGGGACACACATACACAGGGACACACACACACACACAGGGAGACACACACACAGACACACATACACACAGGGAGACGCACACACACAGGGAGACACATACAAGAAGACACACACATGGAGGCACACACAGGGAGAGACACACAAGCACACACACACACACACCTTTCCTTCCCCTTCCCTCCATCCTCCTCTTCCTCCCTCCTGCCCCCATCCCTCCCTCCTTCTCTCCCTCCCACCCTCTTTCCTCCCCTCCCTCTTTCTCCCCTTTCTCCTTCACCCCCTCATCCCCTTTCTACATCCCCTCCCGATGTCTATTTCCCTCCATCCCTCCCTTTTTTTCTTACCCTCTCCCCCCCCCTCTCTCTCTCTCTCTCTCTCTCTCTCTCTCTCTCTCTCTCTCTCTCTCTCTCTCTCTCTTTCTCCCCTCCCTCTTTCCCCGGCCGCCCAATGGGGAGTCTGGCGGGCACGATGTTGCGTGGATTGGCGGCGCTGGCGCTGCCGTGTGAGTTGAAGGGCAGCAGGGAGGGAGGGAGCGAGGTGGCAGAGGCAGCCGGCAGCGCAGCGGTCACAGCCGGCGCACAGAGGTGCTGACACCCGGCGGCTGCACATCGAACCAAGAGAGAAGAGAGCGACGTCACTAACAGCCGTCAACCGACGCGCTTCCCCGGACCGTATAGATCACTGTCATGTGGCGCAAAGAGGCAAACTGAGCAGCAAAGATTGTATAGCTCCACTATATGATCCTTGCTGTGCAGAGACTGAAGTCAGCGTGAGAATTCTGTCATCAGTGTGAGGGCGTGAGAATTTGCTGAAATGAGTGAGTCTCACGCTCAAAGCGTGAGAGTTGGCAGCCCTGAGTTTTCTCAGGAAGTTGAGAAATTGATGTGCTTTCTTTATGATTGCATTATAGTAGGTATGTTACAAAACTTACATTGAGTAGCGCTGCAGTTCTGCCGCTCCCCGTGTGTGTGACTTTGCGCCTTTCAGAGGGGGGCATGTTTAAAGTGCCGTTTTTCCACAGACAGGGCAAATCGATCCATGTTAGGGGATTTCATTGCTGAAGAAAAATCACTCCGACATTTCATTCATGAAGGTATTTTTAAATTACGCTAGATTGCTTATTAACTAGAGTAATTTAAAAATCAGCTTTTAAAGCCATGAGCGCCGACAACGGGAAGGATTTTACGTAGGGGAGAAAATAAAGTGCACAGTTTATTTTTACATTAAACTTGGTTTTTAGGAAGCCTTTAATCACATTTTCATGTTGCAAAATGGGGACAAAAAATATATACGAACCGGCAGTATTTTTCATGCTGACTTCACCGCAAACCGCAACGTTCTAATCCACCGCATTCCACTAAAACCCACTAGCTAGTTGATTTAAACGGCCATTAATTTACAGGAATTAAACACTAAATTCCTTCCATTTGGCCTATAAATTCATGAAAATGAGATTTAAAAATCATGTTATATTGTGAATTATTGTGTGAATGTTATTTGGACACTTAGGCAATTTAAAAAAGTTTATCTTTTCTTAAGAATTGGATAGATGTTGAGATCTAGTAATTGAATTTTGTAATTAGCTACAATTAGGAACTAACTAATTATATGCTTTAATTTCAGGTCATCCAAGTAATATTGTTTCATATTTGTTTCAGAATGCTTCAATCTATAATAACTGAAATTTATTATAGTAACTGAAACTGAAAAGCGAGATCACAGCTTTTGTGTTAAGTCAATGGAAAGGCAATGGGGAACAAGATGCTCATTTCTGAGTATGAAAATGGCCATTACCTTTTTAATACTGAAGATATAAAAGTGAATTAGGTGTCAAATTAAACTTCTTTTTATGCTTTATCTGATGGGATAAATTGCAGACTTGATTTTTTAAATCTCAAAATTTTGTAACATTGCTAATTATAGTGCTGGGTCTCGGACAGAGAGTGAGCCATTTCTCTGAAATAGAACACACAACATTTCTTCATCATTGATAAAACAGCCTTCTCCTCAACTTCATTTTCATTGGTAGCCAAGGACCTGTTTTTGTGCGTTATGACTAGCAGATTAAGGCACATGCAATCCACAGTGACTTGGTTGAACTCAAAATTGGCCTGGCCATAGAAGAGGTAAGTGGTGGAGGGGTGTTACAGGTTGAACACCGATTTTCCGGCACCCTCGGTTCCAGAGAAGCTTTCTGGATAATCAATTTTTCTGGATCAACAGAGGTCACATGATAATAAAATGACAATACTCCACTGTCCCACTATTGACACCTCACTCTACCCCCCCCCCCCCCCCCCCGTGTCTCTAAAGCACTGTAGAGCGCCAGAAACCTATGTAAAACAAATATAAAATGTAAACTGAATGTGAATGGAATGACCTGCCGACCCACTGTCTCCTCAGCCGTTTCGAGCCCTGGTTTCCGATGCCACTCCCGACTTGCAAGGTGCACCAGTGAGACTTTCTTCACCCTCCGAAAGGACACAAAGTGCTGGAGTAATTCAGCGGGTCAGGATAATACGGATAGGTGACACCGGGACCTTTCCTCAGCCTGATTCGGTCTGCTGAGATATTCCAGCACTTTGTGCAATATCACTTTGAATCTAGGCGCCGATGGCGCTGGTCTGCACGAGCGAGCGCTTCTTCATCACGGCTGTTGTTGCAGCTCAGGTTGTTGCTCTTCAGTGTGGGGCTACCTCCCCTCTTCACCATGGGGCTCCCTCCCCTCTCACCTGCTAACAAAAATGTTGCCATGACTTGGCCTGAACAACTGTACAGGGAGAGGTTGAGCAGGCTAGAACTCTGTTTCTTGGAGCACGGGAGGATGAGGGGTGATGCTATAGAGGTGTACAAAATCATGAGAGGAATAGATTAGAGGATGCACAGTCTCTTGCCCAGAGTCGACGATCAAGAACCAGAGGGCATCTTGAGAATAATTCTTCAAAAATCTAAAGAAATTTTGTTTTTGCATCTGCTGTAATTAGGATGCATCCTGATTACACAAATAATATTGAAGCTTCTGCAGCCTCTAATCCATGTTCACCAGGAATATTTTTGGTGATTTACCCTATATATTGGCCTGGTAAATTAGTGCAGCTGTTACATGTGGCACAAAGACCTCAACAAATTGTGTGGGGTTTCCTCGAGGGCTCTTCATATATTGTCTGTAATTAGAGATTAGTGTAAAGAGATTAGTTAAAACAAATGTAGGTCCCTTGCAGTTAGAAACAGGTTAATTGATCATGAGGAACAAGGACATGACAGACCAATTGAATAACTACTTTGGTTCTGTCTTCACTAAGGAAGACATAAATAATCTGCCGGAAATAGCAGGGGACCGGCGGTCAAATAAGGTGGAAGAACTGAGTGAAATCCAGGTTAGCCGAGAAGTGGTGTTGGGTAAATTGAATGGATTAAAGGCTGATAAATCCCAGTGCCAGATAGTCTACATCCCAGAGTACTCAAGGAAGTAGCCACAGAAATAATGGATGCATTAGTGATAATTTTTCAAAACTCCTTAGATTCTGGAATAGTTCCTGAGGATTGGAGGGTAGCTAATGTAACCCCACTTTTTAAAAAAGGAGGGAGAGAGAAAACGGGGAATTACAGACCAGTTAGTCTAACATCGGTAGTGGGGAAACGGCTAGAGTCAGTTATTAAAGATTTGATAGCAGTACATTTGGAAAGTGGTGAAATCATTAGACAAAGTCAGCATGGATTTACGAAAGGTAAATCATGTCTGACGAATCTTATAGAATTTTTCGATGATGTAACTAGCAGAGTTGATAAGGGAGAACCAGTGGATGTGTTATATCTAGACTTTCGGAAGGCTTTCGACAAGGTCCCACATAAGAGATTAGTATACAAACTTAAAGCACACGGTATTGGGGGTTCAGTATTGATGTGGATAGAGAACTGGCTGGCAGACAGGAAGCAAAGGGTAGGAGTAAACGGGTCCTTTTCCGAATGGCAGGCAGTGACAAGTGGGGTACCGCAAGGCTCAGTGCTGGGACCCCAGCTATTTACAATATATATTAATGATTTGGACGAGGGAATTGAATGCAACATGTCCAAATTTGCAGATGACACCAAGCTGGGGGGTAGTGTTAGGTGTGAGGAGGATGCTAGGAGGCTGCAAGGTGACTTGGATAGGCTGGGTGAGTGGGCAAATGCATGGCAGATGCAGTATAATGTGGATAAATGTGAGGTTATCCACTTTGGTGGCAAAGATAGGAGGATAGACTATTATCTTAATGGTGGCAAATTAGGAAAAGGGGAGATGCAACGAGACCTGGGTGTCATGGTACACCAATCATTGAAAGTAGGCATGCAGGTGCAGCAGGCAGTGAAGAAAGCAAATGGTTTGTTAGCATTCATAGCAAAAGGATTTGAGTATAGGAGCAGGAAGGTTCTACTGCAGTTGTACAGGGTTTTGGTGAGACCACATCTGGAGTATTGTGTACAGTTTTGGTCTCCAAATCTGAGAAAATAAATTCTTGCCATAGAGGGGGTACAGAGAAGGTTCACCAGACTGATTCCTGGGATGTCAGGACTTTCATATGAGGAAATACTGGATAGACTTGATTTGTACTCGCTAGAATTTAGAAGACTGAGGGGGGATCCTATAGAAATTTACAAAATTCTTAAGGGGTTGGATAGGCTAGATGCAGGAAGATTGTTCCCGATGTTGGGGAGGTCCAGAACAAGGGGTCAGAGTCTAAGGATAAGGGGGAATTACTTTAGGACCGAGATGAGGAAAACATTTTTCACACAGAGAGTGGTGAGTCTCTGGAATTATCTGCCACAGAAGGTAGTTGAGGCCAGTTCATTGGCTATATTTAAGCGGGAGTTAGATGTGACCCTTGTGGCTATAGGGATCAGGGGGTATGGAGAGAAGGCAGGTACAGGATACTGAGTTGGATGATCAGCCATGATCATATTGAATGGCGGTGCAGGCTCGAAGGGCCGAATGGCCTACTCCTGCACCTATTTTCTATGTTTCTATGTCTCTGGATAAATTTATGTTTAATGTTGTATTGCAGAGAGCAGTTAATCATAATGATACAATCCTTAAAGCAATTAGGCAATAATTATTATTCACAGACAATGTTACTCAGAATTTCTCGCTTGCTATTATGAATTAGATTTGGAATAGTTGCTATAATCTGTGATGGTTATTGTTGGCAGGCTATCTTTCTGAGGAGTGTTGAAGTTGAGTGTGGTCTTAACACCTTTTGTCATCAACATACGTATATGTTATTTCTGGTGGCTAATTAATTATTTAACTCAATAATTAGGAAGCACTAATTATTGAGTTAAAATGAGGCTAATAGGCTTCATCTGGCTAATTAGCCTTATCAGATTATTTTGTCCAACCCTTCCATTGCATGTGAAAATTCTACCCCTCAGAATATGTGAAATAGCGGGTTGGTTGGATAGCAGAAGGCAAAGAGTTGCAATAAAAGGTACTTTTTCAGGTTGGCTGCCAGTGACTAGTGGAGTTCCGCAAGGGTCGGTACTGGAGCCGCTTCGCTTCATGTTGTATATTAATGATTTGGATAAGGGGATTGAAGATTTTGTGGTCAAGTTTGCAGATGATGTTAAAATAGGTGGATGGGCAGGCAGTGTGGAGGAAGCAAGGACACTGCAGAAATACTTGGACAGGTTAGGAGAGTGGGCAGAGAAATGGCAGATGAAATTCAGTATAGCAAAGTGCGGAGTCATGCATTTTGGTAATAGCCGTATAATATTTTCTAAATGAAGAGAGAATCCAGAAATCGGAGGTGCAAAGGGACTTGGGAGTGTTGGTGCAGGACTCCCAAAAAGTTAATTTGCAAGTCGAAGCAGTAGTAAGGAAGGCAAATTCAATGCTAGCATTTATATCAAGAGGACTGGTATATAAAAAAAAGAGATATAATGCTGAGGCTCTCTCAGGTGCTGGTCAGGCTGCATTTGGAGTGAGCAAATTTGGGCCCCATATCTGAGGAAGGATGTGCTGGGTCTGGAGAGGGTCCAGAGGAGGTTTACAAGAATGATTCCCAGAGTGAGTTGTTTAGCATATGATGAGCGCTTGACAGCACTGGGCCTCTACTCACAAAAGTTTAGAAGGTTGAAGGGTGGACCTCATTGAAATTTACAGAATAATGAAAGGCATAGAGTGGATGTGGAAAAGATGTTCCCATTGGTGGGAGAGTCTCGGACCAGATGTCACAGCCCCAGAATGAAAGGGCGCTCTTTTAGAAATGAGGTGAGGAGGAACTGCTTTAGTCAGAGGGTACTTAATCTGTGGAATTCATGGCCACAGAGGGTTGTGTAGGCCAAGTCATTAGATATTTTTAAGGCAGAGATAGACACATTCTTAATTAGAATGGGTGTCAAGGGTTTTGGGAGAAAATTGGATTAGGAGGCAGAGATCAGTCATGATTGAACGGCAGAGTCAACTCGATGGGCCGAATGGCCTTATTGTCCTCCTTTAACATGAACTTGTGAAATATCCATCTTCTTACCTTATACCTGTATGCTCTGGTTTTAGATTTTCCTACAATGGGAACAGAAATGTGGTTGTTTTCTCTGTCTAACCTTTCATAATTTTATGTATCTACATCATGTCATTTTGTCTCCTTTTCACCAGGCCCCATTCTATTTAATCACACCTTTTAACATGAATTGTCCAGTCCAGGCACCATCCTTGTGAATCTTTTCTGCATTCTCTCTAGCATAATCATATCCTTTCTGTAACATGACCACTAAAACTTAATATAATACTCATGGTGTAACCAACATTCTGTACAACTATAAAATGACACCCCACTCTTGTACTCAATGCTACCTCCAATGAAGGCAAACTTGCCATATGCCTTCTTCGCCACTGGTCAGATGTTGAAATCAGTCTTCCCCCACTCAACACAAAATGGATACTCTATTACATCACTGGAGCTGATTACCAAACAGATAAAGGCAATGTTTCAAGTATGTTGCCTTCTCAAAAGGTGAGAAATATTCTCACTATCTCTTGGTAATTCTTGAACCAAAGTGATGAAGAAGTATTTGGGATGGCACTGTGAACCTCAAGTTCATGCAATCTGCGATATTATCCCATGGAGCCCCAGCAAAAATGTTGGAAGAAGCAACCACCTCGCCCACTACACATCTCCCGTCTGGTATTTTCTACCTCTGACCCACATGAGTCAACATGGAGCTCATAGATTATGAGGGAATGCTTCAGCAGAAAAGCATAATTTATCATAATCATTCAAAGGTATCTTCTCCTCAGAAGCTTTATTCATCAAACAGTATCATGTGAGTGAGGAGAAGTGCAGGATCTGGAATTTCAGTGGTCATTTTCTAGACATAATTTGTTTTTTTTTAAATGTACACATCATTTTGGAGTGCAATGTGAAATAATAGATGTGGCCACTCAAGAAAATATATTGCTTCTTCGTTAGGACAAAAATATGTACTCTACAATTGACTAGCAGTCCAAACAGTTCATAATGGCACAGGAAGTTAGAATGTGGTTTCCTTCTACTCATTTCTTACATGCTGTGTCAGTATTTGCCAGATTTAATTAAGGAAGGTATGGTGCAAAAG
The DNA here is from genome assembly GCA_963514005.1 of Raja brachyura. The sequence continues at coordinate 45,130,390 of OY740793.1, forward strand.
AAAACCACTTCCTCAAATGAAAAAGGTCACACCATGCCATGCACTTGTAAGTCGTAGATTCAGAATAGTGTCGATAAAGCTTATCTTCTCACTTCACTGATATCACCTCCCACCCCCCACCTCAATAGCAGAATGTTGTCGAAAAATATCTAAAGAAAGATTAATATAATTGGAATACCTTTGTTTTTTATACTGAAATATTATTCAGCAAAATGCTGGGTGCATAGGAAATAAAATGGGAATTACTTTAAAAAAGGGATGACGTGAGTGCGGCTACTGTGTTAGAGTTAAACTAATATTAACCTTTCAAGATGAGAACTGAATAATTGCTGTAAATTCTTTTGAAATGAACAATCAGTATTTCACCATGTATTATTAACTGGAACTGTCACTGCAACTCAGTGAGTTTGTAGTTCTGCTATTAATTCACAGTTCAAGTGCCAATGCAGGGAATTAATCATGCAATAAAACCATTTCACCGAAAGTAATCTTTTTGCAAAAGTTATTCCCCAGCCACTAAAATAATGATGTTATCTTGTGCGTGTGGAATATGAGCATATGAATTTGGAAAAGATACAAGCTATTTCCCCCCTGAAGCTTCTTGGGGCAACACAGTTGGGCAGTCGTAGAGCTGCTGGCTTACTGCGCCAGAGACTCAGGTTGAATCCTGACTACGAGTGCCCTCTGCATGGAGCTTGCACAATCTTCCTGTGACTGCATGGTTTTTGTCCAGATGCTCTGGTTTCCTCCCATTTTCCCAAGATACGTAGATTAATTGGCTTCCTTAAATTGTCCATAGAATGTAGGATAGAACTAGTGTATGGGGTGATTGTTGGCTGGCATAGACTCAGTGGGCTGAAGGGCCTGTTTCCATGTTTTATTTAAAAACTAAACTACCACTTAATGAAATCATGACTGCTCGGAATATTAGCTAAACTTCTGCATTCTAGTCCACCTGCCGGGATCCTAAACTTCTTTGCTAATCAGCTGGATGTGGTGAAATACAGTTTAACTGGTGAGCATGTGTGAGAAAATAAGTTGCAGTCAGTACAATTAAGGGGAGATCAGGCTGATGGAATTCCTTTACTGGGAACTTGCATCGACCCACTAGGATGAATGGCCTCATTCTGAGGTAAAAAATAGTTATCCATCTCTTCCTTAAAAATATTCAAAGATTAAACGCAAAAGTAGATGGGTTGACTTGTCGGTTTGCAGATGACACCGAGATCGGTGGGGTTGCGGGCAGTGAAAATGGCTGTGAAATGATGCAGCAGGATATAGATCAGTTGCAGATATGGAAAAATGGCAGATGGAGGCTCGGAAGAGAGTGCAGATTTACCAGAATGCTGCCTAAATTAGAGAGGTATTAGGTACAAGGAGAGATTGGACAAACTTGGATTGTTTCGTCTGGAGCGTCAAGCTGAGGGTAGATCGGATAGACGTATGTAAAATTATGAGAGACATAGATGAGGTAGATAGGAAATGATGAGAATAACATTTTGTGCAAGATAAAGTCCAGTAAAGTTCATCAAAGATAGTCCACGGGTTTCTAATGAGGTAGATAGTTGCTCTGGACAGCTCTCTAGTTGTGGGCAGGATGGTTCAGTTGCCTGATAACAATTGGGGAGGTCTGTTTCCGCATTGTATATCTAAAGTCTAAAGAGATACAGTATGGAAACAGGCTGCTTGGTCCATGCTGACCAGCGATCACCTGTACACTAGTTCTATCCTACACACTAGGAACCCAGCACCTAGAGAAAACCTATGTGGTCACAGGGAGAATGGACAAACTTCGTACATACAGCACCTGTGGTCGGGATTGAACCTGGTTCTCTGATGCTGTAAGGCAGCAACTCTACTGCTACACTGTTGTGGCGCTGAGTAATATTGATTCAGAGCATGTGCAATATTGAAAATCTAAGTGAATAATGCATAATAACAATCTTGCTCAACGTCAGAGCTGATTGGTGACTTCCTCATGGCAAACCTTTCCTCATCGATGTGACCGTGGTGCAAAGAGTAAATGGCTTAAACTTCCTGGGCGTGCACATCTCTGATGATATGGCCTGGGACCAGGGCATTGATACATTCAAAAAGAAAGTTCATCAGTGCCTCCATTTCCTTAGAACATTGAGGAGATTTGGTATGTAAACGAATAGAATGTTAAACTTCGACATGTGTATGGTATTGAGCACACTGACTGATTGCACAATTACCTGGTTCAGCAACTCAAATACCAAAGTGTGAAGCGAGTGGTATGTTGTGCCTGGTCCATCACAGGTATGACCACCCTACATTAAAGGGATCTATGGAAGCTTACTGCCTAAAAAAGGCTCCAATAACACCAAAGACCCACACCACCTTGGCCATGCCCTCTTTTTGATATTGTGGGGAAGAAGGTATAGTAGTTTGAAAACTGTGACAACTAGGTTCAAGATAGCTTCTTCCCAACAACCATCAGGTTCTTAAACACTACACAATGCTAACTCCAGCAATTATGAACCTCAATTGACCGTGTCCTTCTTTACTCTATGGGCTTTGGTTTATTCACTATTATGCTTACCTAGTTTTATGCCTATTAATTTATTGAATTTTCTGATTAATTATAGGGTGGCACAGTGGTGCAGCGGTAGCGTTGCTGCCCTACAGCACCAGACATGAGTTCAATCTTGGCTACAGTTAGACAATAGACAATAGGTGCAGTAGGTCATTCGGCCCTTCAAACCAGCACCGCCATTCAATGTGATCATGGCTGATCATCCTCAATCAGTACCCCGTTCCTGCCTTCTCCCCATATCCCCTGACTCCGCTATCTTTAAGAGCCCTATCTAGCTCTGTCTTGAAAGTATCCAGAGAACCGGCCTCCACCGCCCTCTGAGGCAGAGAATTCCACAACTCACCACTCTGTGAGAAAAAGTGTTTCCTCATCTCCGTTCTAAATGGCTTACCCCTTATTCTTAAACTGTGGCCCCTAGTTCTGGACTCCCCCAACATCGGGAACATGTTTCCTGCCTCTAGTGTGTCCAAACCCTTAACAATCTTATATGTTTCAATAAGATCCCCTCCATCCTTCTAAACTCCAGAGTGTACAAGCCCAGCCACTTCATTCTCTCAGCATATGACAGTCCCGCCGTCCCGGGAATTAACCTTGTAAACCTACGCTGCACTCCCTCAATAGCAAGAATGTCCTTCCTCAAATTAGGGGATGAAAACTGCACACAATGCTCCAGGTGTGCTCTCCCTAGGGCCCTGTACAATGGCAGAAGGACCACTTTGCTCCTATACTCGACTGGTTTTGTTATAAAGGCCAACATGTCATTTGCTTTCTTCACTGCCTGCATGCTTACTTTCAAAGACTGATGAACAAGGACCCCCCAGATCCCATTGTACTTCCCCTTTTCCCAACGACGCCATTTAGATAGTAATCTGCCTTCCTGTTTTTGATACCAAAGTGGATAACCTCACATTTATCCACATTAAATTTCATCTGCCATGCATCTGCCCACTCCCCCAATCTGTCTCATGCTCCATTCTCATAGCATCCTCCTCACAGTTCACACTGCCACCCAGCTTTTGTCATCTGCAAATTTGCTAATGTTACTTTGAATCCCTTTATCCAAATCATTGATGTATGTTGTAAATGGCTGCGGTCCCAGCACCGAGCCTTGCGGTACCCCACTAGTCACTGCCTGCCATTCTGAAAGGGACCCGTTAATCCCTACTCTTTGTTTCCTCTCTGGGGTGAAAGATTGCAACCTTCACGTGGTCCGCCCTGTTTCGACTAATGCAATAAACTCGACATGCACAAACCGAAGATCAAATAGAACAAGTTGTCCAACAACTTTAGGCTGTGCACGCCACATGAAAGAAGACGTTTCCTGTCTGTCAGCCACTTCTCTATGTCAGCACTCTAACCCCAATACCATGTGCCCTAATTTTGCCCACTAATCTCCTATGTGGGACTTATCAAATGCTTTCTGAAAGTCCAGGTACACTACATCCACTGGCTCTCCCTTGTCCATTTTCCTAGTTACATCCTCAAAAAAATCCAGAAGATTAGTCAAGCATGATTTCCCCTTCGTAAATCCATGCTGACCCGGACCGAACTTGTTACTGCTATCCAAATGTGCGGCTATTTCATCTTTTATAATTGACTCCAGCATCTTCCCCACCACCGGTCAGTCTAACTGGTCTATAATTCTCTGTTTTCTCTCCCCCGCCTTTCTTAAAAAGTGGGATAACATTAGCTACCCTCCAATCCACAGGAACTGATCCTGAATCTATAGAACATTGGAAAATTATCACCAATGCATCCATGATTTCTAGAGCCACTTCTTTAAGTACCCTGGGATGCAGACCATCAGGCCCTGGGGATTTATCAGCCTTCAGTCCCATCAGTCTACCCAACACCATTTCCTGCCTAATGTGGATTTCCTTAAGTTCCTCCATCACCTCAGATCCTCTCACCACTACTATATCAGGAAGATTGTTTGTGTCCTCCTGTGTGAAGATGGATCCAAAGTACCTGTTCAACTCACCTGCCATTTCCTTGTTCCCCATAATAAATTCACCTTTTTCGGTCTTCAAGGGTCCAACTTGGGTATTAACTAATTTTTGCTCTTCACAAACCTAAAGAGGCTTTTACTGTCCTGCTTTATATTCTTGGCTAGTGTACCTTTGTACCTCATCTTTTCTCCCCGTATTGTCTTTTTAGTTATCTTCTGTTGCGCTTTAAACATTACCCAATCCATGATTTCTAGAGCCACTTCTTTAAGTACCCTGGGATGCAGACCATCAGGCCCTGGGGATTTATCAGCCTTCAGTCCCATCAGTCTACCCAACACCATTTCCTGCCTAATGTGGATTTCCTTAAGTTCCTCCTCTTGCTTCCCGCTCATCTTTGCTGTATTTTTATACTGTCCCTGACGTCCCTTGTCAGCCACGGTCACCCCTTACTCCCCTTGGAATCTTTCTTCCTCCTAGGAATGAACTGATCCGGCACCTTCTGTGTTATTCTTAGAAATACCTGCCATTGTTATTCCACTGCTAGGGTACCTTTCCAGTCAACTTTGGCCAGCTCCTCCCTCATGGCCCTAGTTGCTGTCTGTATGGAGTTTGTGCGTTCTCCATGTGACCATGTGGGGTTTCTCTGGGTATTCTGGTTTTCTCCCACATTCCGAAAACATGCAGATTTGAGGGTTATTTGGCTTCTATAAGTTGCTCCCGGCATGTAGGATGTTGAACTAGGATAATATAGAACTAGCATTTGGGTGATCATTGATCAGTGTGGACTCATTGGATCAAAGCGGCTGTTTCCATGCTGTATCTCTGAACTATCTATCTGGATTGCATTTCTAGACCTTTTAATTTGCTGCAAGTTAGACTTTCATTGTTCTGTCATTGATACAAATGATAATTAAACTCTCTTAACTTGGCTGGATTAGAGTTTAAAAAACACAAAGTGCGTTGGCGTAGCAGGAGAGTTACTGCCTTAAGGGCCTGTCCCACTTGGCCGTCATTTACGCGACAGGCTGGTATTGACGGTCGCGCGCGTCATCATGCATTCGCACAGCCGTCAGGAGCGCGTGATGTCATTTGAAAATGGACACAAAATGCAGGAGTAACTTAGCGGGACCGGCAGCATCTCTGGAGAGAAGGAATGGATGATGTTTCGGGTCGAGACTCTTCTTCAGTCTGAAGAAGGGTCTCGGCCTGAAACGTCACCCATTGCTTCTCTCCAGGGATGCTGCCGGTCCCGCTGAGTTATTGCAGCATTTTGTGTCTATCTCCAATCGTCTTGGCCCCGCTCTGTGAGTAGGAATGGGGGCAGATCCGGATCCGCAAAGGCAGTGAGCCCCAGGCCAAGCTCGGCGATCGTTTGCCTGCTTCTGCTGCTGTTGGAGGTGAGACGTTGCGCCGCGCCAGGGTCTTGGGCCTGTCCCACTTTGGCCTTCAGTTACGCGACAGGCTGTTGGCATGTGAAGATTTTGTACAGGATGAAGTCCACACTCCTCCACACCACTCCATGCACCCGCCCCGCGCTACCCACACGCTAGTAGTTCACGTAAATGGGGCGCAAATGACGGCCAAGTGGGACAGGCCCTTTACAGCGCCAAAAACCCAGGTTCAATCCTGGCTACGGGTACTTGTCTGTACGAAGTTTATACATTTTCCCCGTGACCTGTGCGGGTTTTCTCAGAGATCTTTGGTTTCCTCCCTTACTCCAAAGACAATCAGATTTGTATCTTAATTGGCTTCTTGTAAATGTAAAATTGTCCTTTGAGTGGGTGACAAAAGTGATCAATGAGGGTAGGGTGATGGATGTTGCCTACATGAATACTTCTAAGGCATTTAATAAAGTCCCCCAAGGTAGGCTCATCCAAAAAGTTAAGATGCACGGGATTAACAGTGACTTGGATGTACAGATTCATAACTGGTTTACTGATAGAAGACGGTGGTTGTGGTTAAAGTGCGTTATTCAGGCTGGATGGCTGTGACCAGTAAAGTTCTGTAGTCCCGGTGGCTCAGCACTTCAACTCCCCCTCCCATTCCGTATCCGACCTCTCTGTCCTGGCCCTCCTCCAAGGCCAGAGTGAGCAACACCGCAAATTGGAGGAACAGCACCTCATATTCCGCTTGGGGAGTCTGCATCCTCTTGGCATGAACATCAAAATCTCTCAATTCTGTTAACCCTTGCTGTCTCCTTCCCTTCCTACCTCTCCCTCAGCCCTCGGGCTGCTCGTCCTCCTTTTTCCTTTCTTCCCCCCGTCTCCCCCCACCCCCATCAGTCTGAAGAAGGGTTTTGGCCCGAAACATTGCCTATCTCCTTCGCTCCATAGATGCTGCTGCACCCGCTGAGTTTCTCCAGCATTTTGTGTACCCTCGATTCTCCAGCATCTGCAGTTCCTTCTTTAACACAAAGTTCTGTAGGGATCTGTGCTGGGACTTCTATTGTTTGTGAGATATATATACACCAAGATTGGTGGAGTTGCCACTGTGAGGAAGACAGGCAAAGTATACAGCAGGATAAAGATATACTACAAAAATGGGCAGAGAAATGGCAGATGTACAGTGGAATCTTGGGGTCCAAGACAATAAAGGCCCTGTCTCACGGTGCGAGTTGACACACGAGTGACCCAGAGTGACAGACTCGTGGTTGTGTACGATATTCCAAGTTGATGTGCAAGTGTTTGTGGCGAGTTCCCACGGGTATGGTAATCTGCGATGTTCCGAGTTCATCTCCAGAGTTACCAAGTTCCCCTCCCGTTTGCTCTTGAGTTACCAAGTTCCTCTCCCGCTCAGGGCGTGTGTTGTTGCTGCAGTCCGGGATTCGCATTTAAAGCACTCGGTTATCTTCAGCAGTTCAGGCGAGGACAGGGTGGGGGGGGGGGGGGGGGGGAAAGGGATGGTGGAATTGGGAGAAGGCAAAGACTATGGGTGGGGAGGAGTGAGAGGGGGGGCTAGGAACGGCATCTGCGAAACGGGTAGTCAACCTTTAGGGTCCCGGCCCGAAACATCCCTATACATTTTATGATTCCCCACCAAAGATGCAGTCTCCCGTGGTTTGTTTGCACAACTCTCTCTCCTCTCTCTCCCAACATTTGTGGGGGGGGGGGGGACAACGACAAGATAGTTTAAACGGACCTTACCCCCACTTCATGCTTCTGTTGCGCATAATTCAGCTGTAAAACCTCTCTTCCCCTTACCCAGCGACGCCCACAAGTTCACATCTCGAGAGAAGAATGAGCGGGGGAGTCTGAAGAAGGGTCCCGACCCGAAACATCACCCATTCCTTCTGTCCAGAGGCGCTGCCTGTCCCACTGAGTTACTCCAGCATGTTTGTGTCTATCGTCGGTGTAAACCAGCATCTGCAGTTCCTTCCTACACACGGACAGTGAAGTGCCTCGGCCAAATTGCACGTATTCTCAGTCAAACCATACACACCAATAAGTACTGGGATTGTTTTAGTTTGGGCTCAGTGTGGTGTCCGTAGCCTGGGCACACTGCCGGAAAAAATATCGATAAATATGTGTGGAACTTTCACAAATAAGGGGTTAGATAGGTCTGGAGTGTGGTGTCAACCATGGGGCTGTGTCCTGCTGAGATAGATACAAAATGCTGGAGTAACTCAGTGGGACAGGCAGCATCTCTGGAGAGAAGGAATGGGAGACGTTTCGGGTCGAGACCCTTCTTCACATCAGCTGAAGCAGATCTGTGTGTTTCGGACTTGATGGACTAAACTGCTCCACCTAACCCCAAGATCAAAAAGATGTTGACATATCCACTATATATGTTATTTAATTTCTCCGTCAGAACCAGTGCGTTCAGTGGAGATTTTCTCGACGGAGGAGCGATGGTGATATTGAGAAATAAAGTGGCGGGAGAGGCTCCAAACAAAAATTAAATTAATCTCGTTTCAAACCACAAACAGCAATGTTGTGATTTATATTTCCGCATATGTATGTGCAGAATTGAAAAAGCTGACATCATTGTGCAGGAACTGAAGAAGCTGACAACCTCACAAAATCTGCAGCTTTGCTTTTCTGCTGATAACCTGGTTACACATAATGGCTTGCAAATGATTGAGAATGAATAATGCCTTCTGGTAATCATCTGGTTTAAATTATATTTGCAAAGAACAAAGCCTAGTAGGCGACCCAAGGGCATTGGAACAAGAGGCCCTGATATGTTTGTTGATTGGAAAGATATCAAACCAGGGTAGGGCCTTCACAGAGAGTGTTGTAACACAGAGGGATTTTGGAGCATGTATATAGTTCCATGAAAGTGGCATCACAGGTAAAACATGTGGTAATTAAGGCTTTTGTTACAGTGGCCTTCATCTATTCTATTGAGTATATAAGTTGGGGCACTGTTACAGTTATCGAAGACATTGGCAAGGCCAAATTTGGAGTATTGTGGTCAATTTTGGTCATCCTGCTATAGGAAGATGTTCTTAAGCCGTATATAGTGCAGAGAAGATTTATGAGGCTGTGCCAGGATTCGAGAGCCTCGAGCTATATGGAAATGTCGGGTAGGGTAGGACTTAATTCATTGGAGCTCAGGAGGCTGAGGGATGATCTTACAGATGTGTACGGGAATAGATAGGCTGAATGTACAAAGTATTTTACACAGAGTAAGGAAATCAAGAACCAATGGATATAGCTTGAAGCTGAGATAGGCAAGAATTAATAGGAACTATGGAAGTTATAAACAAGTTACTTTAAGTTATAAACAAGTTACTTATTTTTACTTTTGTATTCTTAATAAATACATTCATATCCTTGTATAAAACATAAACTAAAATGGTGTGTGTAACAGTATAAAATGGCTTCAGCTAAAACATAGCTGGGAGATTAAAAAGCAATAGTTTGCAATTTAAGGGTGGCGAGTGAAGGAGAGATACGAGGGGAAATGTAAAGTTTAATAAGATTGAGCCAAGGTCGGAATTTAATGGTGGCGAGATAGAGAAAATTAGAACTGAAGAAAGATTGATGAGAAAGGAGTACAGCATGAAAGATAATGCACCAGAGATAGGGTTAGAAACTATATTTAAGAGGGCGTTAGATGTGGCACTTGTGGCTAAAGGGATCAGGGGGTATGGAGAGAAGGCAGGTACGGGATACTGAGTTGGATGATCAGCCATGATCACATTGAATGGCGGTGCAGGCTCGAAGGGCCGAATGGCCTACTCCTGCACCTATTTTCTATGTTTCTATGTTTCTATGTTTCTAAACTGTAATAAAAAGCTGCTTGTTTCTGGGATTCAGAGAGCAATTAGAGAACGGACAGGTGGTGTCATCTCTGAATGTTCCAAGCTGATATTTGCAAATAAAGGCTTTCGTCTTCTTGAAGAATTCTCTGTGTCTGTCATATCATCCAAATTTGAGTCTTAAAACCACGACAAAATCAAAGGGGCAACTTTTTCACTCAAAGGGTGGTGGAGTTTCCAGAGGAAGTAGTTGAGGCAGGTACTACAACAGCATTTAAAAGATACTTGGACAGCTACGTGGGTAGGTAAGGTTCAGAGGGATATGGGCCAAACAAGCAAATATGACTAGCTTAGATGTAACATCTTGGTGGGCATGAATGATTTGAGCCATAGGGTCTATTTACATCTATATGACCAACATTATATTGGAACATGAGGAGTGGATGAAATCTTTGGATTCCAAATCCAGAGGTGCATAGGAAACATTCCTTGCCTCGACCTTCACAGGTTAATTAGTCCAATGTTGGCAATTTCTCTGAGGAGTGTTACAAGGCCACCTGGAGGTCTGGCCTCTGAATTAGACTGATTTCTAGGAAAGGAATCTGGTTTTAACACTCCGCATATTATGAAGTTTTGTCTTCATAGAATGTGGGCAAACACAAACCTCTTGACATTTCTGATTGAACCTCCAGTTCCTTCAAATCCTCATCAATGCATTGTCAGGAGTTGTGCTATTATTTCAAAATGCAAGAACTGAAATGACTCTTATAAACAGCAGAAAAATGGTATTATTAATAAGATGTGTGCAGTCCATCTGGCTACTGCTTATCCTTAGTAAACAAATCTCATCATGCCTAGTGTTGAGATGAACAAATAAAGCTTGGTCTCGTGGAGGAGACGATTAATCTCCCAAGTATCCTTATTCCAAAGTGAGATGAAACAAATGTGGAAATTAAAATAAATGTATTATTTTCCTTGCTGAAAAGCAATATAAAAATAGATTAATGACCAAACATTGCTTTCTGTTTCATGATATTAAAATTGTGCACTTGTAATAACATTTAAGATATTTTAAACTATAACATTACATCTATTCTTTCAATGTTAATATTTCAGTTGATGGCAAATACATTTGATTTACAAACATAAATGTGCTGAATTTACTATTAAAGTATACAAAATCACATGTGAAATTAAGGAAAGGTTACTATATTTTTTCTCCTTAACTAAATTGATCTTTGCCCTTGTTTTAATTAACTGCCTCATTTTAAAGGAATCACAATACCATGCAAAACATGGAAATACAACTTTGAATGGCAGTGGGTCATTAAGTGTGAAGTTTTACCCATTGTGAATTCTACAGTTAGAAACATAGACACATAGAAAATAGGTGCAGGAGGCGGCCATTCGGCCCTTCGAGCCGGCACCGCCATTCATTGTGATCATGGCTGATCGTCCCAAATCAATAACCCGTGCCTGCCTTCTCCCCATATCCTTTGATTACACTAGCCCCTAGAGCTCCAACTAAATCTCTCTTAAATCCATCGTGATTTGGCCTCCACTGCCCTCTGTGACAGGGAATTCCACAAATTCACAACTCTCTGGGTGAAAACGTTTTTTCTCACCTCAGTCTTAAATGGCCTCCCCTTTAATTCTAAGACTGTGGCCCCTGATACTGGACTCACCCAACTATGAATTGAACTATAAACACTAATAACCTCACCATTATCGAAGTGTCACAACCTAACCGCTTTGCTTTTGGAAGTCAGTGCATTTTCATTGTGAATACTATTAACATTTCTATACATATTGATTTCTCAGTGCATTACACTGACGCAAAACTTTATGAGGGAGAATTTTATGACCTTTTGGTGGCATCTATAAAGTCTGAATCAACATTGCTTAAATATCAAGGTGAGCTTGAGGCTGATGCTTTATTTAGCAGTTATTCATCAATGATGTTACATCAATGGGAATAATTATGTTAAAATATCCCAATTTACTTTATCAAATTGATTAAGTTCCCAATTGGTTTGCAAATCAAAAAGAACTACATTGCCTGGCTGGATAGGCTAGACTGCATATGTTTATGAGTCATAGTTTGGATATCCTAGCAATAAGCTATGATAAATTGAAAGAAAATTAATGCAGCAATCAACACTCTCTGCCCCAAAGGAGAGTAGACCATTTGTCTCTTTTCTGTAATTCAGTATCATGGGCAATGTCTTAATTCAGTGACACTTTCCCACAGTAATACCATGTTCAAAATTCTCCACCTTGAATCTATTCAATAACGCAAACTTTACAATCCTCTTTACTTATAAGTTTGTAAAAATCGTGATTCTCTAGGCAAAACTAAATAAAAAAATCTCTTGCTGACAGATCAAAATCTTACTTTGAGACACTAATCCCACATTCTCCATGCCTCTGTCAGTGGTAACAATGACTCCATATCCTTTCAAATTGTTTATAACATTTTGTATGCTTTGGTGAGGTTACCCCCATTCTTCTTCCCTCACATGTTTTTGTTTTGGACAATTTTACTTCATTGCCCTGAAAACCTTTAATCTTGGTAAAATATTTTACATAGTAAGGTCACTGGAATTTACCCAGCACACCTTTTTTCCATTTAACTTTTGCAATGAGTCCATGCTGATAAAGTATTATATTTGTGTTTAGGAACAGAAGGAAATCTGCTTGCGGAAAATAGTGACAAATTTGTATAATATTTAAATTTAAACTACAAAATCTAGGCATGTTTTTAAATGCAAGAAAATATTGAAGGAAAGAGTCAGTTTCTATCAGGATTAATGGTGATTACGGTTTTTCTTATTCTTCACCTTTGCCCTATCACTTCCACAGATCACGTTCACCCACTCTCATTTAGAAGAACATAAATCAACGATGTGATTTGTGTTCCCAAGAAATGTTGTTTTGCAGAGCATTAAGTTATAAAAACAATGGCGAGAGAAAGGAGGTTAGGGGCTAGAGAGTTTAAGACTCACAATAGCAAACTTATTTTTCTAGAGAATTTCCAAAAAGTGCTTCTATTTTTTACTACAAGCTAAAAATACTAAAGGCTGTAAACATAGTTCAATTGCAGTGAAACTGGTAGCCTGTGCTCTTAAGAAACGACGGTATCTCATTACTATTGGTTAGTCACCAATAAAAATTGCATTATAACTAATTTAGCCCTTGTAATAAAATTGGTGTTCCCTAATTCATCAATCGTGTTATACCTAATTCATATTATGGAAACCAACGTTATGGCAGAACTACCTGTATTGATATCAGCAAACATTTTAACTGTGATGTAAGATCACAGCCTAAGATCAGTGACAGCTGAGTCAGGTGCCCTTCCAGTACACATTGAGGAAACAACTGCTCAGATCTATTTTTTTATGCTTGTTATTCTACAACCCGTGCCCTGTAGACCAGGCTCAACACGCTGTTCAAGCAATCTGTTAAAAGTCCATGTTTAAGATTGCTCACAGTTTTAAATGAGATCATATCCCTTCATACTTCTTCTTTAATTGGATTGCATCTCTTTTTTAATTTCTGTTCAATGGAAGAATGCTTGAATTCCGTGGTGCTATGGATTCTGTGAAGCCCCAAGTCCCAGAATCAGCACCAACAGTGGTTTGGAAGCAATCATTACCCCAATATCAATCAGAATGAGGAGGCACATCAGAATGATAGGAAATTTGGCAAGAAAAATCTACTTCAGCAAAATACACACTGCAAGATGACACTCAGCCAGCATCTGTGGAGGGAAATGGATAGGCAATGTATCACGTGGGAGTCTGCTTCAGGCTCATGTGTGTCCAAAACGAAATTCTGCTTTTGCATGTCAAGTTCATTCTGCAATGGTGCCTGAAAACAAAGTTTTTTTCATGGTGACCCTATCTTTTTATAAAATCAAGACTCCAGTAATTCTTAATAATAACATCTAATGAGGAGGCATTAAACTGTTCCAATAATTGAATTTACGGACTTAACAGCAACATTTGAATTGTATTTGTTTTCTGTAATGGAAACAGGATTTCAACAAAACTTATTTTGCTCTTTGAAAGGTTGTTCCGATGCTTCTCTACAACAGATTTAGTTTTTGTTGCTGTTGCTTCCACTTGTTCTTGTAGGAGTGCAAGGATCTTCATCAAATTTGTCATTTTCAATTTGCATCAATGAGCGTTTCCTTTTGGTTGACATACGATGATTGCTTGACACAGATGATTTTCTACTGAAAGATATTGTGAGCCTTCGTCTAAAATTCTCCCCTGAGAAGAAGTACAAGAGTGGATCAAAGCAGGTGTTTGCAGCAGCCAGACAAAGTGTGACTACCACTGACTTCTGCATATAAACAATGTCATCACAGCTGTGCATTTTCTTATTCAGGGAATGCAAATGTATTGTCCGCTGGATGTGATATGGCATGAAGCTGATCAGAAAGGCAGCTAGAACAATTATAATTAAATGCACTGCTCTTCGACGTGATGTTTTCTTCTTATGAATGGCTGCTGTGCTTTTCTTTAAGGTCCTTACGATAAATGCGTAACAAATAAGAATAATAAGGAAGGGCAGGATGAAGCCTAAAACTAGAGATATGTAATTCATTATCAAAAGCCTCGTTAGGCGCCCTTTTCGTCCAGTAGTTGGAGGTTCAAAGCACTTTGTTTTGTTTCCATCAGTGAAAGAGCCTGACAACAGGAAAGGAGCACTTGTCAATGTCACAAAAACCCATATCACAACACAAACTATCTTGGCCTTCTTAACATTCACTATTTTCAGATTCTTAACAGGGAACACAATGGCCAGGAATCGGGTGAAACTCATGGCAGTCATGAAGTAAATGCTGCCGTACAGATTGACATAGAGAGCGTAAGAACTGATTCTGCACATGAGGTCCCCAAAGATCCATTTGCCTTTGTAAGTGTAATAAATCACTCGCAAGGGTAAGGTGCATACACACATCAAATCTGACACCGCCAGGTTGAGCATGTAAATGTTGAAAGCTGTTCTTTGCTTAAAGGTCTTCACTAGCACATACACAGCAAAGGCATTTCCTGACAAGCCCACCACAAAAATTAGGGAGTATACTGAAGAATAGACTTGATTTCGAAAATCATCAATCATTGGGCAGATGGACATATTGCTAGAATTGTTCCACATCATTTCAACCATTTCGCTGAGTGTCTTCAGAACCTATGTGGTAAAGCACAAATGAAAAGCAATCAATACTTTGGAAATTGACATGCAAAACATTATCTCTGAGGTTAATGAAACTTTCGAATGTGCACATTTTACTCAATACTAGCATAAATGTGTCACTATGTTTATGCCTCAGCCACAATTGCTTCCTGGAATTGATGGTCCGACCCTTTCGTGAACAGCTGTAGTCTGTCAAAGGTATTCGACAATGTTGCCATGTGTTGCCATCCGATCCTAGGATTTTCATCCAGTAACAATGAAGGAATGCAAATATTTTTTCTAGTTAGGATGGCGTATGATTTTGAGAGCCTGGAGGTTCTGGTATTATCAAGTGTTTGCTTGCATATAGTCATAGCGTTTATGGAGTCATACAGGATGGGAACAGGCCATTCAGCCCACCTGTCTAAGCCAACCAAGATGGCATATTGGGCTCATCCCATTGGCCTGCATTTGGCCCAAATTGTTCAAATGTATTTGTCATAATTGGCAGCTCATTTCAGATATAGACTACCCACTGAGTGAAAACATTGCCCCTAAGGTCCCTCTTAAATCTCTTCCTTCTCACCATAACTGATGGCTTCTGGTTTTCAAATCCTCTACCCTGGGGAAAAAGGCTGTGAGCATTCATTTTATCCATGTCCCTCATTACCTTGTACATCGCAATAGGTTTACTCCCCATTCTCCTGACAATGTTTCCCATGTCTCTGTATCCTTGTTTAGTAGCTGAACTGTGGCTTATAGATGGTAAACATTGCAGAGACTGAAATGTTGGTGAAAATGGAGGAATTTAATGCTTATGATAATAAACTGGGTGCCAATCAATTGAGTGCCTGATTTGTTTAGGATATTGTTAAACTTAGTGTTGTTGAACTGCAATCATTCAGGCAAATGGAAAATTGACAGAACACAGAACAGTTCAGCACAAGAACAGACCTTAAGTGCATTAACCGAACAAGGATTCATGACACCGTTTCAATGTGAAAAGTTAAAGTTCTGAAGGGAACTAATTAACTCTCGCAATGCGGCTTTCCCTCAAGATCCCCCCTCAATCTTCTAAATTCTAGCCAGTATATGCTGAGTCAATCTAGTCTTTCTTCATCTGAAAGTCCTGCCGAGGAATCAGTCTGGTGAACCTTCTCTGTACTCCCTCTATGGCAACAATGTCTTTCCTCTGATTAGGAGACCAAAAGTGTACGCAATACTCCAGGTGTGGTCTCACCAAGACCCTGTACAACTGCAGTAGAACCGCCCTGCTCCTATAATCAAATCCTTTTGCTATGAATGCTAACATGCCATCTCTGGAGAGAAGGAATAGGTGACGATTCGGGTCAAGACACTTCTTCGGATTAAACCTGCATCTGCAATTCCTTCCCATTTATAATTTATAATATTTATAACATTCCCATTTATAAAATTATAAAATAAAACGTCCCATTTACAACATTGTTTTGACCAATTGCTCTCTAATGCGGACAGACTGGGTGGAAAGTGATGCCTGAGAAAATCCCCTGTATAAACGCATCGGCCTTCAATAACTGATGTTAATTTGTCGGATATAAATCTTGAGACAGGACACCTGTCCCATATATCTGCTTCTCCATAAAAAGTGCATTAACCTAACAAGGATTCACGGCACCATTTCAATGTGAAAAGTTAAAGTTCTGAAGGGAACTAATTAACTCTCGCAATGCAGCTTTCCCCACACTGCACGGTTCATTCTTTTTGCCACTGGTTCGCAGATCCCCGGTGGGTGCTTTTTGCTTCTTAACACTGTAAAATTTTCCATTATGATCTGACTAATCTTTAACATTTCACTTCTGTCACTCAGGCCAAACCCAGTCACGAGTCACTACGGTAAACTCATGGGCTACTTCCTTCAAGAGTAAATATGACTAATGGAAATCTTTCAACATGTTGAAAAATGTTCACGAGTTAACAAGTTTCCCGAGTACCTGCCGTTAGAGTTACGAGTCGCTAAGTTACGTCCACGAGTTCCGACGTTCCCGCTACGTTAATTCTACGTGATTACCACGAGTTTGATTTGTTTTTAACTCTGGATCACTCGTGGGTGGACTCACACTGTGAGACAGGGATGTGAGGATGGTTAATTAATTGAAATGTAAACAAATTACTTGGCCAATATCACCTGAACTCCCACTATTTACAAACACCAATGCATGCAGACTGCTAACCTACGAATGTTTCAAAGTTAAGAAACAGAAAGACCAATAAATCAAGTTCAAATTGGCCTGTTGTGGTTGTAATTAGACAATCATATAATCAGATGGTGTGTATACATCCACAGTTTCTACTGCACATCAACGTAGAACTAGCATTATATCTCAAGATTATTTGTTAGGCTTTTCCACTGCACAGTGCAGCAATGCTAGGTTCTTGGATGACAGTATGGCACTAAACCAAGGCAATTTGGGTGCAAATTAGATAATCAAATATCATTGAACAATTTGGGTAGGGTAAACTAAATAATGTACCATTTATGGATGAGATAATTGCAAGGTGATTGCGATCTGACAGTATCCGGTGGTTAAACACTAATTTACTCCTGTAAATCTATAACAGCCTTTATAAATTATGTAGTCAAGACACACAATTGGAATTGTTTTAATGATAAATATACAAACATATTGACTTAACCAAAGTATTTTCTCTATGCTTTGTGTTTTTGCAACTAGTAACTCACAGGTTCAAAATTGATATCAAAATGCTAATATCCTCCAACTTTAAATATATTTATAGATACCATCTTTAATGAATGTCATGCAGCTTAGATATTTTTTAAAAGAGACTCAAGTCATGAAACTCTTTCAAACTTAAATGTGCTAAAATGGTGCTGCAACTTTATCACTGAAGTGTAACTTCCAACCACAGATCTTATCTGATGCTAGAAAACGCTCATCGGTATATACGAATTACTCAACGGTATGTACAAATTGCTTGCCATTTCTGAAGAACTTTTAGCTGTGATACCCAGCAAGTGTTTCACGTGTTCACAGTTCAGCTCTTCGGGGGATATGGTTACTTATTGAATCAGTACCAGCTTTCCAAGCACCTCACCTCCTGGCCAAAACACTGGGAAGCTACATGCAGTTGCTCTGGGCTAGGAGGCTACTCCAATCTAAGGTGAAATGCTAATGGGAGAAAATGGCAAAATAAATGCGAGACTCAGATGCGAGACTCCATTGCTTATGGTATAAATGTGAAAACATGTTGATACTTCATTTATCAGGACTAAATAAATGAGTTTATCTTGATGTATTATATACATCAATATACTTTCCCACCCTCGTACAGAAGATTATTCTGTAAACTGTAGGAGCACCCTTCAATTATTTGGAAAGACTATTCTTGTTAACCATGGGCTCAGTCCCATGGATCCAGTACCCTGTGAAGGGTTTAACATCATTGCAAGTGATAGTATAGACAACCTATCCATGGCTCTTATCTATATCCCTCTTGTTCTGATGAGCAACTCATTACCTCCGTCATCACCTGCTATAATGCTTTTCCTAATGCAGATTTGCAGGATGACAATCTAAATTTCAGGTAAACAGACCTGCATTTTGAAGGTCGAATGTAGTGGGAACTTATACAGTTAATGGAAAGACCCTTAACATACAGAGGGATCTTGGGGTTAAAGTTCATAGCTTCTCGAAAGTGGCAATACAAATAGAGTGGTAAAGAAGGCCTATGGTTTGCTTGCCTTTATGGTTCGGGGCATGAGTATAAGAGTCAGGAAGTCTTGGTGCAACTTTATTGGACTTTGATGAGACTGCATTTGGAGTGTTGCGTACAAGTCTAGTTGCCTCATTACAGGAACGATGTGATGGTTTTGGAGATGGTGTAGATAGGTTTACCAGAATGCTGCCTGGATTAGAGTGTGTTACCTATAAGGAGAGGTTGGACAAACTTGGATTGTTTTCTCCGAGGCATTGGAGGCTGAGGGGATAACTGATAAAAGTAGGTAGATGGCAAGCGGTAGAGCTGCTGCCTTACAGTGCCAGAGGCCTGGGTTCGATCCTGACTCCAGGTGCTGTCAGTATGTTCTCCCTGTGACCACATGGGTTTTCTCCGAGTGCACTGGGTTCCTCCCACACTCCAAAAATGTACAGGTTGGCAGGTTAACTGGCTACAGTAAAATTGTAAATTGTCCCTAGTATGTAGGATAGTGTCATGGCCCTGTCTCACGGTGCGAGTCCACCCACGAGTGATCCCGAGTGAAAGAAAAAATCAAACTCATGCTTGTCTACGAGATTCACAGTTTATGTTCACGAGTTTAAACGAGTTCCCACGTGTATGTCTAAGTTTGCAGTTTACTTCTCATTTCTGCGATGTACCAAGATCCTCTCATGAGTTACTCGAGCCAACGACTACCACCGACGTGTGGAAAAATCATCACTAGGTAAAAATTATGTCATGCAGTTTTTTTTTCACTATAAAAAGACCCAGCCTGAAGAACGATCTTGACCCGAAACATCACCTATTTATTTTCTGCAGAGATGCTGCCTGACCAGCTGAGTTAGTCCATCATTTTGTGTC
Source organism: Raja brachyura (assembly GCA_963514005.1). Next base: position 45,149,864 of record OY740793.1, read on the forward strand.
TATCTTTGGTTTAAACTAGTATCTGCAATTCCTTCCTTCAAACTTTTAGTGCAGTTAGTTTCAAGAAACAATCCTTCCAAAATTGCACTCACAAGTCCATTTGAACTGCATTTGTTCAAGGTCTGGCATCCATCATTGAAAGGCAGTTTTGTGCGGGGAGGAACTGCAGATGCTGGTTTACACCGAAGATAGACACAAAATGCTGGAGTAACTCAGCAGGACATGCAGCATTTCTGGAGAGAAGGAATGGGTGACGTTTCTGGTCGAGTCCCTTCTTCAGACTGAAAAACCTTTTCGACCATTCTCTCCAGAGATGCTGCCGGCTTGGCTGAGTTACTCCAGCTTTTTGTGTCTAGTAAGATTGTTTTATTCCCTTAATTTATCTCTCATCAAAACGCTGGTAAACCTCTAACAAAAAGATTAGGTAAATTGAACATTAACGTTATTTTTTCCCCCCCGACAGCAAGGTCCGTAGACCAGAGGGATAGCAGTGTGTGTCTCTTTACTCACCCAGTATGTCTGTCAGAGCAGCCATCCCACCGTCACAACTTAAACTGTATAAAAAGCAGTGGCTCAAAACATTGCTGATTGGGCAGATATGCCCAAAAACCACCCCTTTCACACTCACCCCAGCCCTGGGAAACAAAGTTTTCAGAGCCCTACAGTCACCCCAGCCCGCCCTCAAACCTCTGAATGAAAGACAAAGCTCAGATGTTTCCTTCAGCAGTGGCATCCCAGAGATTCCCAGCGCGTGACCCAAGTTTCAATTTAAACTCGGGTAAACTGAGATTTTATTAAAAACCCGAATACAATTGGCCCTTAATTTGTAAATATGAGAATGTTTTCCTATATTGTACGGTAGACTATCATCCAGTGTAGATACCATAATGTATTGGAAAAATATGAATACACGAACACAGGGCTTAGTTACAATTTTGAGTCATATCCCATCTACATCTCACACTCTCTTGCTGTGTTTCTAAGAAATGTCATTAAGGGCTTATGTTATGTGTTTTTGCTGGACTGAAACCAACCCATTTACAACGTTAAGTTGTGGGTAACGCTTTAGGAGAATATTGTGATGTAAAGAACCTGAAATTAATTTATTTTACATAACACACAAAAATAACTCTGGTCTTAATTACCAATGCAGCTTGTGAACTTATTTGCGGGTGTGGCAGCTTCTATGGAGCGAAGGAAATAGGCAACGTTTCGGGACGAAACCCTTCTTCGGATTAACTCAGCGGGACAGACGACATCTCTGGAGAGAAGGTATAGGTGACGTTTCGGATCGAGACCCTTCTTCCGATTAAACCTGCACCTCCAGTTCCTTCCCATTTATAATTTGTAACATTTATCAAATTCCCATTTATAAAATAATAAAAACATCCCATTTACAACATTGTTTTGACCAATTGCTCTCTAATGCGGACAGACTGGGTGGAAAGTGATGCCTGAGAAAATCCCCTGTATAAACGCATCAGCCTTCAATAACTGATGTTAATTTGTCGGATATAAATCCTGTCACGGGACACCTGTCCCAAATATCTGCTTCTCCATAAAAAGTGCATTAACCTAACAAGGATTCACGGCACCGTTTCAATGTGAAAAGTTAAAGTTCTGAAGGGAACTAATTAACTCTCGCAATGCAGCTTTCCCCACACTGCATGGTTCATTCTTTTTGCCACTGTTTCTCCCTGATGAGTGCTTTTTGCTCCTGAACAGTGAATTGTTAGATCACTTTAAAATTTTCCATTAAGATCTGACTAATCTTCAACATTTCACTTCTGGCACTCAGGCCAAACCCACGAGTTACTCACGAGTCACTACGGTAAAGTCACGGGCTACTACGGTATTACAACCAGTTTAAAAGTTTCAAAATTTTCCTTCAAGAGTGAATTTGACTCGTGGAAATCTTTCAACATGTTGAACATTTTTCACGAGTTAACAAGTTTCCCCGAGTACCTGCCGTTAGCATTACGAGTTGCTAAGTTACGTCCAAGAGTTCCGACGTTCCTGCTACGTCAATTCTACGTGATTACCATGAGTTTGATTTGTTTTTAACTCGGGATCACTCGTGGGTGGACTCGCACCGTGAGACAGGGGATGATCATTAGTCAGCGTGGACTCGGTGGCTCGAAGGGCCTGTTTCTGCACTGCATCTCTAAAGTCCAAAGCATATACAATTATGAGAGGTATAAACAGGGTAGGGTATCAGAAGCTATTTGCCCCAGGGTAGAAATGTCAAAGACAAGACAGCATAACCTTTAGGGTGAAATGGGCAAAGTTTAAAGGAGATGTGAAAGGCAAGTTGTTTTTTTTTATACACACAGTGAGTGGTGGATGCCTGGAATGTGCTGCAGCAGACAGTGGTGAAAGCAGATATGAGTGGCGTTTAAGGGGCTTTTACAATAGCGCATATATATGCAAGGAATAGAGGGAAATTTGATCATGTGTAGGTAGTTGAGATTAGTTTAGCTTGGCATCATATGCCACACAGGCTATTTTGTGCTGTATTTTTCAATGTTCTGTGGTGCACAGCAGCGAGGTCAGTGGAATAAAAATAATCAGTATTAATTTCCCCAATGCTGAAGTTACATGCCTGTTCTGCTCCAGAGACAGAACACACTGCCCAGTCCATCATCGGCTCTGACCTTCCTTCCATCGAGGGGATTTATCACAGTCGCTGCCTCAAAAAGGCTGGCAGTATCATCAAGGACCCATACCACCCTGGCCACACACTCATCTCCCTGCTACCTTCGGGTAGAAGGTACAGGAGCCTGAAGACTGCAACAACCCGGTTTAGGAATAGCTATTTCCCCACAGCCATCAGGCTATTAAACCTGGCTCAGAACTCTGAACGTTAATATCTCTCCATCTGTTATTTGCACTTTATTAATTTATTAATTCACGGGTGTATTTATGTATAGAATTGTAGTCAATGCCTTCTATGTTCTGTTGTGCTATGCAAAGAAAGATTTTCATTGTCCTGTCAGGGACACATGACAATAAACTCTTTTGACTTTGACTTGACTTTTGAACTCTATTCTGCTTTGGGGGTGGCATGGAGGTGCAGCAGTAGAGTTCCTGCCAGAGACCCGGGTTCAATCCTGACTACTGGTGCTGTCTATATGGAGTTTGTATATTCTCCCTGTGATTGTGTGGGTTTTCCCCGGGTGCTCCCTCTTTCCCAAGATGAATTGGCTTTGGTTGTAAATTGTCCCTAGTGTGTAGGATATTGCTTGTGTATGCAGATCAGGCACGTGCCGTCAGGGTAGGCAAGGTAGGCACTGCCTACCCTGACTAAAATTATAACATAGCAATAACTAAATATAAATAGTAAAGGCATGGGAGAATTATGCCTATGTAAGAGATCGATCTCTTTGGTAGGCATAATTCTCCGTGCCTTTCATCCGCAGCGCTTGTAACACGGGAAGGTCTGTGCAGCCCACGTGCCGTCAGCGCTGCCTGAAGCCGTCACTTTCAAGCGGGGCTGAAGGCAGCAGAAACTCTGCCTTTGCTGTACAGCGCATCAGTCTACTGATTCTTGGCGGGGATTTCAAATATGGATTGTCAATATTTTAAGTGTATGTTAGGTAACAAAGAGAGAAGAATGGAGCTCGTGTACCAATAATGTGGTAAGTACATTTTGTGTTTATGTTTTTAAATACTGTATTTCCAGGGGTGTGGGGGTGGGGGGAGAGCTCCTTTCACAGCGTTTGGGGAGTTTGGCCCGGGGTAAAGTTGTGGGAAGGGCTCGAATGTTATGAATGAGGGGATTGGGATAATGCCACTTGCGACGCTCCTTGCACGGGGGCGTGCAATGACACCGCATTGAGGCCCGGGGGGGGGGGGGGGGGGGGGAGAGAAGTAGCTCGGGTGGCTGAGCGGCCGCCGGGCCAGACAGCGGAACCAGCCGCCACCTTAGCTCCTTCTGCCGGTCCCCGCTCGCCTCTGGCAGCTCTCCGTCTAAAACCTCTCTCCTGCCGCTCGCTGGCCTCACTCATGTCCTTAAATTCCGACAGCGCGATTGAGGTTACTCGGCAGTGGGAATTTAAGGATTTGCAGGAAGCTGCTGACATGAGCAAAGTCGGCGAACGGCAGGTGACAGGTGTTCCGACGGAGAGCGCTGCCAAAGGTGAGCGGGCCGGCAGAAGGCGCTGAAGTGGCGGCCAGTTCTGCTGTCGGGTCCCGGTGGCCGCTCGTAGCTCCCCGATCTGCCAGTTCTGCTGTCGGGTCCCGGTGGCCGCTCGTAGCTCCCCGATCTGCTTCTACCTCCAGCTACACTGCGTGGCTTCGCGCCCGGAGAGCTGCGGTAGCGGTGGGTGAGTGAGTTACTGGCAATATCCCCGACACCCTCCTTCTCAACACTCATGCCCTCCCCACAACTTTACCACTGGCACAGACTCTCCGCACGCTGTGAAAGGAACTGTTCCCCCAATTGGTCTAGGACTAGCAAGCCTTGGGCAAATTGAAATGTCACTTTTTTTTAATTTAACGGGGAGAACAATCTGCGCATGCGCGGTTTATATATATTTTTAAAGCGGACTGAGTGCCTACCCTGAGTAATTACTCACGGTACGTGCCTGATGCAGATCGCTGGTCGGCTCGGAATCAGTGGGTCGAAGGGGCTGTTTCCACATGGCAACTCTGAACTAAGAACTAAACTAAAACTAGAGAATGTGAAGGACTAGAATGGAGCAACCTATTGTAGGTGCAGGTTCTAGGCGCTTTTATATGCACCTCTGGATCCTCAAAGGTAGAACTGGCATGTGATCTCAACCTTAGTGAAATTAGTACTCTGACTATACTTGGTCACCGAGCCGAGCTACTTTCTTCGACTGCTACGTGTCTCTCCACATGAAGTTCAGAATAATTTCCTGTAAATCTGCAGTAATATAAACAAAGGCAGATGAGGGGAGGGCACCAGTAATAGTATCCTTTCCCTCCTCCTTGGAGGTCCCTAGGCAAGTTTACTTTACCTTCAGATTCTCTTATCTCTCTTTTGTTGTGATATGTAGAGTTAATAATGTCAAAATATCCCCGACAACATACCCTTGATTCCTCAACCACATGTGCAAGCCAGGCCCTAAATGATCAGTTAATCTACACTTGACTTCCAAATGTTCCAATTATTTCCTGACCTGTAATAAATGAGTTCACGAAATAGGTTTGTAATGCTGCTGAACCTTTCATTTCAGAATCAGAATTTATTCACCAAGTATGTTTTGCAACATACGAGGAATTTCACTGGCCAGGTCAGTCATACAATTAAAAGCAAAACTCTAAAACACATTTTAACATGAACATCCACCACAGTGACTCATACACATTCCTCACTGTGATGGAAGGCGAAATAAGTTTCAAGTCCTTCCTTTTGTTCTTCCTCGGTCGGGGACCTCGAGCCCTCCGTTGACTGGTCTGGACTTCAATAGCCGGTGGTGCTCGGGCCCTCCACGTCGCGGTGTTCAGCTCCTGCATCGGGGGGGGGGGGGGGTTGTCAGCTCTCCCGCGCCGGGTGATCGAACCTCGCATCGGGGCTGTTCGAACCTTCTGCGTCGTTGGAGCTCCCGACTAGCCTCTCCCGAGACTGCGAGCCCTTGATGGCAAGTCCGCAGGCTGCGGTGGGAGTGATCCCAGGCAAGGGATCCGTTCCGATGTTAAATCCGCGCCCCGCGATGTTACCAAATGTGCGAATGGCCCCTCGGGCACCGGTATGTGACTGATAGGCGCCATTATGCCCTTTCTGACATTATTTTGTACACATACCTCACACCAGGACAAAACGTAATCCACTGAAGCCTGTAGATAGGGTGACCAAAACCCATCCTTTTTTACCTTTCGTATGACTCTCCCCTTCCCCCCCCCCACCCCTTGCACAGTGGTCTAGTCCATGCGCTTCTGAAATGAGAATGGTCAATAGGGTTGTAGGTGCCACTAACAGGCCTTTGTCGGTGGTCCACAAACCATCCATGTTTGGCTTGGCTCCCCTCTGCCCCCACATCATTTGTTCAGCTAATATAGCCTGTCCCTGTATCTCAAAGATATCCGCCTTTGTAGGCTCTGGTACTATTTTCATCTGAGGTGCAATTATTGCCGATTGGCACCCAGATGCTGTTTTAGCTGCTTCATCCGCTGCATAGTTTCCCTTCGTGACTGTGTCACTGCCCTTCTTGTGCGCATGACATTTAACAATGGCTAATGCCCGAGGCTTTGCTGATGCCTTTATTAAGTTGGAAATAGGTTGGAAATGTTGTATGGGATCCCCATTGGTTTTCTTGAAGCCCCAGTGCTTCCATACTGCACCAAATAGATGGCAGACCCCTTGTGCATAAGCCGAATCTGTGTAGATATCCACTTTTGCACTTTCCATCATTTCACATGCTGATGTTAAGGCCTTAATCTCTGCCAGTTGGGCTGGACACGGATGTTGACACGCCTCCAACCTGATGGTCTGAAACCCTGTTTGGTCCTGTAGCACCACTGCAAATCCTGCATGATTTCCATCATGGTCCCGATAGCATGATCCATCTACAAACAGGACTTTTTATTCTCATCCATCAATGGTTCGGATTGTAAATCCGCTCGTAATTTCGAAAATACCGTCGTCTGACCCACGCAGTCATGGGGCTCCCCTTCATGACCAAGCGGGACATAGTCAGCTATGTTAGTCGTAGTACATCTTTGTATGGTGATATCTGGAAATGTCAGTAGCATCTGATACGCTGAATCCCTGCGGCATCCTAGTGCAAGTGCATTGAGTACCCCTATAGGTAAAAGCAAACAAATACTGGCACTGGTCTGCTAAAGGCCCACTGAAGAACGCTGAACAAAGATCTATTACTGAAAAGTAAGCTGCCTCCGGTGGAACATTGGAAAGCAGTGTGTGTGGATTCGGAACCAACGCTGGCCAATCTCTCACCACCTCGTTCACTGCTCGCAGATCATGTACTAGTCTCCACCTTGACTTGTCAGCTAAAACTGATAACAGTGGAGTGTTGCAGGAACTACGTGTTTTGATCTCATGTCTACCAGACTTGCAGACTTCACCATTCCCACATCTGTGTCACGTCACGACCACAAGCTAGATGGCAACTCATTCAGTCTTTCCTCTTTTGTCCGACCTACTGTTAACACTGAAAGCTGTTGCTGGAGGTTAATTTCAACCTCTTTCATCATGCCTATCGTGTCTATAGTGACTATTATCTTGATGTAATTATTGTCTTCAGACATCCATACTTTTGGATCAATCTTTCTCCAGTTTCTGACAGCACCTGCCTGTTTCATCAGGGGTCCCAATTCCCTGGACTGATATCCCTTATTTACAAGCAATGTCACGTGAGGTGTAGCCCCCACTACCCAGCTTCAGCAGGGCGTCCCTACCTAACAAATTTATGGGAGTCCCTTTCAACAATAATACTGGCAATACTATCTCTTTGTTACTCATTTTTAAACTCACGGGGGTCGTGCATCGTGTTAACTGTGTCTTTCCTGAGAACCCTACCGTTTTAACAAATTTTCCTGACATGGGAAGGTGGGATGCATATTGTGGCTGCACACAAGTATATGAGGCTCCAGTGTCTATCATCATGGGTGTTAACTGTCCCCCCAAAATTACCTGAACCACGAGTTCCTCTTCTGCCTCTCGGGTTATCATTGGGTAGTGTCCCTTCCCATCCGGGTTCTCTGGGCACCCCTAATATCTAGCATAGGGGTTAATGGGTCCAGCCGGGCTTTCAATCGGGTCTGCTGGGGCTGTCCCTAGGGCGAGGTATTGTCCGCCTTCCATTGGTACCTGTTGGTATGGTCTGGACCACGGGCGGTTCGGACACTCCCTTCTCACATGCCCTACCTGACCGCATCCCCATCACACCATATCAACTACCCGTTTCCTCACTGGCCTCCCTCGTCCCCTCCTTGTAATCCTCCCCCTTGGGGGCCCCAGTCCTGTCTGGGCTGGTTTCCCGATTTACCCCGTCCCTGATTTGAGGAAACGCCCCAAAGACATTTATTACTGGCCCAGGAGTTTCCGGCCCCTGTCTGGCTCTGGCATAGGACTCACTACTTGTTGGTGCATCACTCACTTCAGCTGTTTCAGCCGGTTCTGTTGTTATTGTGAGCATTTTCTTTCCTTTTTCACACTCTTTTCTTTTTAGTTCAAGTTACATTTGTACCAGTTTTCTTTGCACCTCCTCCTGTTGGTCTGTCAGTCTTTTTTTTTTATCTTTGCGATATTTGTCGACTGCATGGACCAAGTGGTCCCTGAACTGGATGTGGGGCATAGTTGACAATCCCACCACCTCCAGCCTGGACTTTACTTGAGCGGGCATGGCATCCACAACAACAGTACGGAACAGAGTGGTCATCAGCTCATTGCCGTCCATTCCTTGTTCAGTTTCAAGTCTCCACTTTTTCAACTGACCCTCTAGATATGCTGCTGAGTTTTCTGTGTCCCCCTTTAAAGCCTTGGGGTTCACTATAAGCGGGTAGCTGTATCTGAGGGCCTGCCTTTCCAATGGCATGAATGGGTCAAATGGTCGGCCATCAACCAATGGATTACCCGCTGTGTATTGTATGCCTGCCTTTACCATCAGTTCCTCCAGTTTCGTGGTTCCTTTTACTTTCACAAGAAGTGCCTTTATATCTCCCATAGCCAATAGTCGTCCTGTGGTTTCCTCCTCGAAGGCCCTTATCCATTTTCCTGCCCCATCATATATGTTAGGCAGAATCTTTTTCAGCCCTTCAAGGTCCTGTGTCCCCCATGGAACATATGGTGTTGTCCTGCTCTCTTCGCAAGCTTCTCTCCACCCGGTGGCAGGAGTGGTGCACATTGGGGTAAACTGTGTCACGGGCAAGGGGGGAGGTACGTTTTGTGTGTAGGAAGGCAAAGTGCCCCCGAAGGCTTGCAGAAAAGAAAGAGGCACACATCCTCTGAAGCAGAAAGCTGCCCTGAAGTACAGGAACCTTCTGTGGGGTCCCGAGTCACAAGTCTTCTGGGTTGATGGGTGGCCCTGCATTACACCAGAGACATTGTGGTGGGGACGGCCCATGAGGGTCATATCCTCCGTTCAGAGTCTGCGTTTGCCAGTGAGCAGTCCACCTTGGAGACACGTTCTATCGGACCTTGTTTCCCCAAGTCCGGAGAGAGTGAGCAGTGCTGCTATTCAGGTCCTGGCTCGCTATGCACCATGACCCAGCTCCGGCTGATTCCTTGGAGCTGGGATGATTTGGGCAAACCTTTGGTTTGAGTCCCGAGTTGGAGAGGGCCTCAGCTCTTCGGCCGGCAGTGGGCCCGTGCCTCAGCTGCGACTGGGGAGGAACCCTCCACAAGCAGTCCTGGGGGTGGGATCAGATTAGAGATGGGGCTGGCCGGCCCATTCCTGTGTCTTGTTCAGAAGTGGTTGATGGGTGTGGCTCTCGGCAGGCTGTGTGTATAGGTGGCTCCCTCAGCCTACACTGATGACGTACGCTTCATGGTCACCGATCCCGTTGGTCTGTGGAGGATGTTTGAGTGCCAGCAGGTTTTCTTGCCTGTGTCCTCAGCCAGGATCAGTTGGGACAACATTTTCTGGCTTTTAACAGGTGGTCCTCAGCAGGTGGACTCCCTGCCAGAGATGAAATTGTTTGCATGGAGCACCATTCACCTCCTCTGATAAACTGAGACCTGCCCGATAAACTAATGGGACTTGGGTAAATAAAAGTTGTTGCCTGGCTAGCCCGTATGGAAGTAGACACAGAGCAGCTGACGTCAACTATTTTACGTAATCAGATGTCAGCTATTTTACTTAATACTCACGTGATTATTAGTTGTTTAGCAGCACTTAATTAAATCATTTATCCAGTAAACATGTTACTTTTGCATCTTTGTGTTCTTAATAAATACATTTGTATCTTTGTACTCTACCTATAATCTGGTATATAACCTTGTAACATGGTATGTAACCTTTGTAACAAGCAAACTGTAGCTGGAAAATAAGGGTAGCGAAATAGAAGGTGATAAATTGACAGCTGGGAGATTAGAGTGACAGCTGGAATTTAAGGGTAGCGAAAGCAGAAGAAATATGGGGGGAGATATAAGAATTTAGATAAGAGTGAACCGAGAATAGAAGTTAATGGTGGCGGGACAGAGAATGTCAGAACAGAAGATGGATGGGTACAAGAGGAGTATGAGCATGCAAGGTTATGTAGAAGAGATATGACTGTAAAACTAACAAAAAGGAGCCTGCCGCTGTGATCTGGGAGCAGCCAGAGAGCGGGCAGGCGGTTGTCTTCTCTGAGTGTTCCAACCGATGTTTGCAAATAAAGGCTTCTCGACTTCTTGAAGAATTCTCCGTGTCTTATCCAACTCTGAATCTCGTAACCACGACTCCCGATGGTCAGGTCTGGTCTGAGTACTTTCCAACAGAGGCAGAGCCAACTGGTGGCCTCCATTTTGTAGTACCAGTTAGTCACTTTGGTCCCGCCCTCTGCCTTTGATGCCAGGATCCAGTGGACATTGGTGCACTTCTTCTGGGGTGATGGGAAACACTGGGACTCTGCTGCAGTCCTGTATCTTCTGATTACAGACAGTCAGTCACTGGTGTGCATATGCACCCAAGTGGCTACTATCTGCATCAGGTCCCAGTAGAGATACCTATACTCAGAGAATCCTCATCATGGGGATGCTCTGGTGAAGTACCTTCTTCACCGGGGCCATTGGCGTCAGGAAGCCGCGCAACACCCGGCATTGGGCACCAGCCACGTTACTTTGTGGGATTTGCCTGGCTCTTACCAGGAGCTACAGAGAGTCCGGAATTTGATCACCTTTAGCCAGCGTGCTGAACCTCAGAGAAAGGACGGGGGAAGTTGTGGCTATGGGAGCCCCTGTCCCCACCAAGTCATGGTGGGTGTCAAGGACCTTGTGAGTGTGAAACTATTTCTACCAGGCTTACCCCCACTAGGTCGGAACTGCCTGTCCCAAGCAGCACCAGCCACCTCTTGGCATTGCCATCTGTATCCTTTTGTAATGTAGGGAAATGTTTTTGTACCAACTGCTCTTGCTTGCCCGAGTCTGATGTCCCAACACATCGTGGCTGTCCATTTTGTCTCTAGCAGCAAGTGAGGTCCCCAGTAATTGTCTCTGTGTGGGAAAGTACATTGCATCAGGGATCTGGGATGGAGAGTGTTGCTTGGAACTGTACAGTGCAACGACTTTTTGAATTGGTTCACAAATTCCTCAGCCGCTGGCCGCTTCTGCTTCCAGGAGGAGTCAGTGTCTCACGTATACATGGCATGCGTGACGTTGCAGCTTTTCTTTGAATATTTAAAGGGGCTGCTCGTCAAATTCTGGTTACACTTCAGTCCCATCCTCCTGATCTTCAGACAACCGATGCAAAAAGGGGGGGGGGGGGGGGGGGGGCGGCCACTGGTAGGCTGGTCAAGAGATCTGTTAGTCAATTTGCTGCTGGGCCTGGCCAAGCTGTCAATTCATGGGCTCCACCCAGGTCGACTGCCTGCCCCTCTTTAGGACTTTCAGCCATGCTTGGGTGTCCCTGGAAAGGGAACACGGTGCGCACGGAACATTGACCGCATTCCGGGGCTGGGTGCCATCGGGCCCTCGTGTTTGTTAGGTGGAAGTAACAACATTTTTGGTTTGGTACTTATATGTATGTTCCTCTTTTTAGATAGAGGTCTCCTTAGAGTAGTGTTTCCACTGTCGTTTTGTACCTGTAAATAAACTTACTTTAAAAAAAAAGTAATCTCACCAATAACTTGTACAAATGCATCTTAGTGTCCCAACTTTGTTGACCCAACATACGCTTCCCGATGAAGACAAGTCTGCCAAATGCCTTCCGCACCACACTGTACATCCGACTCCCTGTTCTGTAAAACTCACTAGGGCTCTCGCATTTACTGTATAAATCCTGGCCTGGTTTGACATACCAAAGTGGAACACCTCACCTTTGTCAGTGTTAAATTCCATTTGTCATTACTCGACCCACTTTGCCAACTGATCTAGATCTTGTTCTAAACGTAGATAACCTTCCTCATTGTCTATTATGTCACCTAATTTGGTATCAGCTGCAAACAGTACCTCTTCATCTAAATCATTACTGTATAGGTTGTGAGGACTAGATGCAATTATTAATGTATACATGAATGTATGAGGACTAGAATTAGTGAATAGGGATGTTGATTGTCTGCGGTTTCTTGCCACCACATCAGCACAAAGTTAACACACAGGATTGTGTCAGTAATTATGCATGTACCTAGCATTGTAACAGAAATTTGGATCTACTGTTAATGAATTTAGACTTGTGGATAATAATCTCATTCTGTTTGTGACCTAATTACAGTATTTCCCGGCAATGAAGAATTATCTGCGGCTTGGAGGCTAGGCTGTTCATAGGCCTATAGCAGGTGTGTCAAACTCATTTTACCTAATTTTAGGTCACAGGCAAAATGCGTCCTCATGCCCGCTCTGGCATTGGGGAAATCATCCCGCGGGCTAGATCGGACTCCTTCGCAGATCGGATGTGGCCCGCGAGTTTGACACCCTTGGCCTATAGGAAGCGTTTCAGTACAAAACGGCAATCCAATCAGAAGCGACATGCATTCGCGCGAGGGGTTTCGCCATTTCAAACACCTGGTCATGGTAGGACCCGTGTAAATTCTGTTTAAGTTGTTTAAGGTGACTGTATCTTTGATGATAGTGTTGCTTCGAACAGAAATGATGACCCAGATGAATTACTGGTATTTTGCTTTGAAGATTCGGATGACAATAGTGAATTTTTCCGATTTGAAGATTAGAATGCTTTTCGTTTTTGTGATCTCTGTAACCTTTGTTCCGTGCACAATTAAATGTTATTTTATTCCGAACACTATTTTTATTATTACCGCTGTATACATTATCTGTGTTTTGCACTAGAAATGGCTGCGAGTGGAAATGACCACCACCAAGGCGAATGTCTGTTTTTTATTTTTCAAAATGTCGCCACTCAAAATGGGGGTGCGTCTTCATTACTGGGAAATACAGTGTCAGAGTTCCATTCTGTAATTAAGACTGTGTTTTGTTAATCAGGTTTCTGAGCAATCGTGTCATCTGGGAATATAAAAATGTACCAGAGTCACACATGACAGGTCAGCTTTGGCTGGCTTCCTGATGTGCAAGCACCAGTTTAATAAATCGGCCGTTACTTCGAACACAAACTCCACGTGGCTTTTCCATTTTTGCTCCTACAGTGTATAAATAAACAGTGGACCCAGCACCGACTCCTGCAGCACTCCACTGGTTATAAACCTCCAATCCGAAAAGAACCGTTAGCAAGAACTCTTGGATTCCATTCCTAGCCAATTTTTAAATCCAATTGGCTAGCTCATCTTGGATTCCATGCAATCTAACCTTCCAGACCATGAGGTTCTTTTCAAAGACAATGTCCACTGCCTTGCCTCAGTAATCCACAATATCCTCTTCAAGATACGCTTATCAGATTCATGAGACACATTTTCCCCATGCACAAACCCATGGCGATTATGTCTAATGCTGAATGCAGACACATCCTGTCCTTAAGAATCACCTCCAACAAGTTTCCCACCACATACATACAAGTCAAGATCATCTGCATGTACTGTAATTCCATGGCTTATTCTTCCTGTCCTTCTCAAATAATTGTGCAACATTAGCCCGCCCTCCAGTTTTCCAGATCTGCGGCTAAGGATGATGCAAATGTCAATGCAAGGGCCTCCACAATATCCTATCAGGCATCGCACACATCTGAGGGTATACTAGGTCTGGGGATTTATCCAATTTAAAGCACTTTAACCGCCAATATAAGCTCCTTAATAATTCTAGTTTGATCTAAGATATTACAACATAATTCACCGGGTGGCACAGCTGATAGATCTGCTTCCTCAGCGCTAGAAACCCGGTTTAGTCTTGACCTTGGATATTGACTGGAGTTTTCCCGTTCTCCCTGTGACTATGTGGGTTTCCTTCAGAAGCTCCGGTTTCCTCCCACATCCAAAGGATGTGTGGATTTATAGATTTAATTGGCTTCTGTAAATTTCTCTTAATGTGCAGGGAGTGGACGTGAATGGGGGTAACATAGAACTAGTGCAAAAACGTGATTGATGGTTAGTGTGGATTCTGTATCTTTCAATCAATGAATCATAATTGACCACAGACTCAACTCTCAGCAAGTGTGATTCTCCACCCATTTCCATAGCTGATCTGCATCCGGCTGTATACTTTGACACCATTCCTCACTGTCCACAACATCATCAAGTTTAGTGTCATCTACAAACTTACCAATTGACCAATCTACATTTCTGTCTAAGTTGTGCAAGAGCAACAGTCCTCTGGGACCTTGCCTGTAGCTAGAGAGGATACAAATTGATCTTGCTATCTTCCAAGGTAGACAAAAATGCTGGAGAAACTCAGCGGATGAGGCAGCATCAATGGAGAGAAGGAACAGGCAATATTTTGGGTCGAGACCCTACTTCAGACAGATTACATTTTCAGACCCTTCTTCCATGTTCATTTCTTTGGTGAATACATATGCAAAGTACTCCTTTAGTAGACACAAAATGCTGGAGTAATACAGCTCCTTTAGTACCTCGCCAACATCCTGCAAGCATACCCTATGTTATCTTTGAGTAAAGTCTTTAAGTAGAATAATCTTTGAGTAGTTCATCTTCTCCCTAGATACCCTCTTGTTTTTAATCTACGTTCAATAATTTGGGAGATTTTCTTTAATCTGACCCACCAATGACATTTCATTTCCCCCCCCCCCCCCCCCCATTGATCCATCTAATTCCCTGTATTCTATCCAGTTTGCTTTATATTCCTCGAAGGCTCCGTTTGATTTCATCCTCCTAAATGCATGCTTCCTTTTTGACCAAATGTATAACCTCCATTCACCCAAGGTTCCCTGACCTTGATATCTGTATCCCTCTCCCTAACTGGAACATGCCAGTCCTCAACTCTGATCAGCTGGTCTTTAAACAACTCCAACATGTCAGATGTGGACTCAACACTATAACAGCTACATCCGATTTATTTTCCCTAGCTCCTGCCTAATATTGTTCTCATCTCCCAGATCCCAATTTAGCACCTTCCCTCAAGATCCAGACATTCTTATTCATAACCTTCTTAAAATTTATGGACAGACACAAAATGCTGGAGCAACTCAGCGGGGCAGGCAGCATTTCTGGCGAGAAGGAATGCGTGATGTTTTGAGTCGAGGCCATTCTTCAGACTGCGAGTCAATGGCTTGTTTCCTTTATCATCATTAACTTTTTTGCATATCTTTCATTCATTTGTTCTATATTTCTCTACATCACTGTCTATATCTCTCGTCTCCCCCCCCCCCCCCCCGACTCTCAGCCTGAAGAAGGGTCTCGACCCGAAACGTCACACATTCCTTCTCTCCAGAGATGCCGCCTGTCCCGCTGAGTTACTCCAGCATTTTGTGTATATCTTTGGTCTAAACAAGTATCAGCAGTTCCTTCCTACACTTAAGATGGTTATGGATTGTGATCAATGTTCCCAAATCCTTTTCCACTGATTTTTTTTTCAATACAAGGTCCAATATGACATCCAGTCATTTAATTTAAGACACAAACTGCTGGAATTATTCAGCGGTTCAGGCAGCCTCTCTCGAGAACATGGCTAGGTGATATTTAGGACCAGGACCCATCCTCAGACTGATTTGGCTGGGGGGTGTCAGAAGAGGAAGAAGTGGGTGATATTTTATGTTTACAGCACTATGGGTCAAGCACAGGAAGGTGGCACTGGTGTAGATGGGGCATGTTAGTCAGGGTGGGTAAGTTCAGCCAAGGGCCTGTTTCCATGCTGTATTAATCTATGTCTGAGAAAGCTGGAAGAGAGGAGGGCCAGGACAGCAACTGGCAGGTGACAGGTATTCATATTCATTCATTCTCTTTTAGCTGCAATTGAACCTACCAGGCAGTATATTTCAAATCACAACCACTCATTGCAGTAAATGAAAATCAAAACTGCAGATACAGGAAATCTGAAATAAAAACTGAAAATGTTGTAAACAGAGAGGTGGCAGGAACTGTGGAATGAAAAACCATCCACATGATCTTAGCATAGACATAATCCCCTGATATTATAAATCAATACCTTTCACAAATCCAAGCTGACTCCCAAGTCTGAAGAAGGATCTCGACCTGAAACGTCACCCACTCCTCTCCAGAGATGCTGCCCGAGTTACTCCAGCAATTTGTGTCTATCTTTGAGTTAAACCAGCATCTGCAGTTCTTTCCTACATAAATTAATGAGTAACTAAAGGGCCTGTCCCACTTGGCGATTTTTGTTGGCGACAGCCGGCATCATTGACTGATGCATCAGGTCACCGAAAAAAATCATGGCGTGATGATGTATGGTGACGAGCGGTGTCGTTTCAAGAGTCGCAACTTTTTTTTGTCACCGCTGGATTTTGAAATGTTCAAAATCTTTTGGCGACACTGATATGACACCCGCGGTCACTGAAAAAATTTGCCATTCAATGACTTATGAAACCATGGATACTTTGTTTATCTTCAATGCAGGAAAGTACTCTACAGCCCACAAAGTGATTTGACACATCCTGGTGACATGATTCTTCCATGCATTTATTGTTGCCTGGAATAGGCAATAAATCAGATTACACTCCAAACACTCCTCAGTAATTTTGAAAAACATTGTAAAACCCTGGAGCAGCATCAAGGTTCCATATGTTGTATATGTAAACATTGACAGATCAACATTCGGGATGGCAGGCCTTATCCTCATTAATCTTATTTTCTTCCTCGAGCCAAGTAATGGTCTTGGCGCACAATTCTCACGCAACTTATTAACAGCAACTCTCGCAACTATAATTGGCGTAACTTAATGGGCCTGGCAGCATCTCTGGAGGACATCAATAGGCGATGTTTCAGGTCGAGACAGTTCTTCAGACAGATTGTGTTTTATTCAAGATTCCAGCATCGGCAGTTCTTGCGTCTCTATAATTAGGAGTTATAAAATTTTAACATTGTACTCTGTTAAGTGTACAATTGTTATGGATATAAATAGGGATTGAAAAAAAATCAAAAAAGACCATACAAAAAGCCCAACAAAGGCCAATGACAAAAATATAAACGATTATGTCGACAGTATATTAAGCATATTACTGTAATGTAGCAACTTTGAAAGTTTGGATACTGTGCATAGATTACTGACCAAATGCATACTCATTGAATAGCAAAGGGCTTTGCAGTCATAATTAGTTTGATACTTCTGGAAACAACGTTAATGTAATTAATTTAGTTATTTCACAAGTTTTCATAAATTTTAGAACATTTAAAATCTAGAAATCTGCAGTTTTGCAAAATGATAAATGAAAAAAATTAAACCGTACAAAAAATAAAATTATATAAAATTCAGTTTTGATTATTAATGTATTATTTTGTACCATAGGCCAACGGAGTTATAACTTTGTGCATGTTTATGGGCAACGAGGGGAAGAAGATAAATTAAGTAAAAGAAAATAGTAGTAGAGGATAGACTTTGACAGAACATATCGCAGTACAGCACAGGAACAGACTCTTTGGTTCCTATTTTTCAGTGCTAAACATGATGTGAAGATAAATTAATCTCATCAGTTTAGCCACGATTGATATCCCACAATTCTATGCTCATCCATTGCCTATCTAAATGCCTCTTAAACATCACTATCATATCTCCCACTGCTACCACCCCTGACAATGCATTCCAGGCATCACCACCCTCGGTGTAAAAAAAATAAATCTATCCCTCTTTGTCCTAGTCTTTCACATTTCTATCCTGGGGTTCCAAATGTCTACCCTCCTTATGCCTCCCATTAACTCATAAATACTTCTATCAGATCTCCCCTCAATCAATGTCTAGTGCTCCAAAGAAAACAATCCAAGTCTGCCCACAGTGCAACACCTCAGACTTGCTCGGAATAAACTACGTGTGCCATTCCTCTGTTCATTTTCCTCTAGCTGATCTATAACCTGCTGTATACTTTGACTGTCTTCCTCACTGTCTACAACTACAGCAATCTTGATATCATCTGCAAACTTACCAATGAACACATCTATATTTACATCCAAGTCATTGATTGATTGATTGAAAGATACAGCATGGAAACAAGCCATTCTGTCATCCAAGTCTACGTTGGTCCACTTTGACCATTAATCACCCACTCACACTAACTTCCCACTTTTGCACCCATTCCCTGCACACGAGAGACAGTTTACAAGGGGCAATTAATCTACCAACCCACACATCTTTGGGATGTGGGAAGAAACTGGAGTACTCCGAGGTAAACCACGCGGCCACAGGAAGAACGCACAGACCTCTTACCATATCACAAACTGAATTAAAAAGTAAA
The DNA here is from genome assembly GCA_963514005.1 of Raja brachyura. The sequence goes on from OY740793.1 coordinate 45,168,247, forward strand.
AGGCATTGATTTTAAAAATAAAGCCCTAGTATTAATGACAAGAAAAGAAATGGAAGATTGTATTAAATGCCTCAACAAGAAGCAAGGATGGTATAACAGCTTCTGAAGTGAATTGAATAAAATCACAGTATAAAGAGCAACCATACTCAGTGAAAGAAAATAAACGACTGCAAGCCTGGAATGGAAACCAACAGTAATAAGAAGGGTCTTGACCTGAAACGTCACCCATTCCTTCTCTCCAGCGATGTTGACAGTCTTGCCGAGTCACTCCAGCTTTTTGTGTCTATATTCAGTAATAAATTTACTATTTGTGAGGAAAATCTGCTCTGCATAACATGCTCAAAATAAATTACTGAAGAAATGAACTGCTGGGGAAACCATAAAAGCCTTATAGTCTAACACCACTGGGTTAAAGTAAAACAATGTAATATGAAGTCACTGGAGACGTTAGGACGGAAGGCATTGATTTTAATTTGCATCTCAAAGGTAGAGACGGTGAGATGGGGAAGCAGGGAGGTTTAGGAAGGCAATTCCAGAAACTACAGTCCAGGCAAGTGATAGACTCTCCTTCTGATATCAGGACTGTGAATGGTATGGAGCAGAGAGTGATCAAATAAAGATGACAGTTTAAAAATGGTGACGGTTGTATTGTCCGCTACCTTTCAGAAAAACGAACGGTTCCATATCTGGTTAATCTGGTTTTGTTTCATCTGCTTCCTTTAAATTCTCAGGTGCGTTGTTCCCACGCTCCTTTTAAACTCACCAGAGACCTGGTTCAAGTCTTCTTGAAATTTATTTGTACTGAAGATAGACACAAAATTCTGGAGTAACACAGCAGGACAGGCAGCATCTCTGGAGAGAATGGATGATGTTTTGGGTTGTGACTCTTCTTCAGACTGTACCAAAGTTATTATACTACTGTATAACAACTAAAAAAGGATACATTAAATAGGTATTGCAGTAAAGTAATAATATTAGTGAGCAATACTCCAGAAACGTTCCAGACGTATCATTAATGTACCAAGGTTTATTGATACATTGGAATTTTACAATGATAGCATTGCACTTGTTTTTTCTCTTTAGATCTGGAATTGAAAGTCATGGCCAACTAAATTGGAACTGAAACCATTCAACTGCAGCTGGCCAGAAAAGATTGTATAGGTCACAACCCCAACCAGTGAAGGCCATTAGCTACACTTATTCCCACCCTGCTTCCTGCAAAGACGCTATCCCCTACTCCCAATTCCTCCGTCTATGCCGCATCTGTGCCCAAGATGAGGTGTTCCATACTCGAACATCCGAGATATCTTCATTCTTTAGGGAACGGGGGGTTCCCCTTTCCCATCATAGATGAGGCCCTCACTCATGTCTCCTCGGTACCCCACAGCTTCACCCTTGCTCCCCCACCCCCTAGTCGCAACATAGACAGTCCCCCAACTCCTTACCTTCCACCATATCAGTCGTCGCATGCAACACATAATCCTCCAAAATTTCAGCCACCTCCCACAGGATCCCACTACTAGCCACATTTTCCCATCTCCACCCTTTTCCGTTGCAGAGACCGTTCCCTTTGCAACTCCCTGGTTAACTCATCCCTTCCCACCCAAACCACCCCCTCCCCAGGTATCTTCCCCTGCAACCGCACAAGATGCAACACCTGTCGCTATACCTCCTCCCTCGACTCTGTCCATCCAGGTCAGGCAGAGGATCACTTGCACCTCCTCCAACCTCATCTACTGTATCCGTTGTTCATGATGTGGACTCTTGTACGTGGAGAGACCAAACTCAGACTGGGCGATCGTTTTGTGGAACACCGTCGCTCAGCATGCTCTCCCGGTTGCTGGACACTAATTCTCCTTCCCATGACTACATTGACCTTTCTGTCGTCCGTCTCCTCCAATGTCAGAGTGAGGCTAAACGCAAATTGGACGAACAACATCTCATATTTTGCTTGGGCAGCTTACAGCCCAGCGGCATGAATATTGATTTCAGGTAACCCAGGCATTCCCTCTCTCTCTATCCCTCCCCAATTCACACTAGCTGCTCATTTTCATCCTACAAACAGCTAACAATGGCCCATTTCCTTTATCATCGTTACATTTTTGCATATCTTTCATTCAGACTAGCTGATCAGAGTTGAAGATCTTATCAGCAACTGACTGCAAGAGACTTGGCAATGATGAGTCCAAAGAAAGGAAGATACACAAACAAAAAGTAGAAACAAACTCCAAAAGAAAGAAAAGGCACAATTAAAACTAAAAATGGATAAGCAGTGACAATGCTATCTGTTCACCTCTTTACTTCTGAAGTACTTTTAAAATGCATCATCCTCTTTATATTACATTCCCTTTCAATGCCAAATCGTTTACCTTTTCGCGCCATACCGGTACGACAACCCTCGATTGGAGTATTTCATTTTTCAACCTGCTACCATTCAACCAGCATGATAACGGGATAACATTATGTATGAAGCGCTATATAGTTAGAGCGCTGTCTTACCTTGAAGCTGCGCAGATCCAGCAATGAATGCCCTCACGGTAGGGGGCTGGTGCCAGACCGCAGGCGTGAGCGCTACAGACCACCGAGCTCACATCTCTTGGATGATAGATGTCTCCTTATTTTACTGCACTACTCTCTCCGGCAGAGAAACATCTGTGGAACAAGCTCACCAGCTAGCGACTATCGAGTAAGAAAGACCACCCCAATAACAACGGCGTGTCCGAAAGGGGCCAGGTTGAGGAGCTTTTCGTGTTTTGGAAACTGTTTTCCTTCCACCGGGAATCAGAGTTTGCATCACATCCCCATTGCAACGCAGATCGTCATTTTTTTAAAAAATTGTCGTATGCAGTTGATGAACACTTGGATTGAAAAGCACAAAACAAAAATTCAACCGAAACCCTTTCACAAATGCTGCCTGACCTGTCTAGAATTCCCAGTATTTTCTAGTTTCCTTATACAATTTTGGATTGCAGTTTAGTCTTCTGTTTTTTTTTTAAAGGAACAATTATTAATTTGTTTGATGTTACTTTCCGGGGCGTATTTCTTGTAACTATGCAACATAATCTCAATATTATCAACTCCAGATGCAAATAAATACTTGATTTAATGTTGCTCACTGCAAAAGAAATTCGTTTGAAATATATACACAGCTGCGACCAATCGCTACTCATTCAGATCTAAATCAACTGCGTTGCTTATCTTTCAGTGTAAAAGTGTTACGTTTTTAATGGTTGGAGCACAAAACAGATTTTCCTACCTCGCCTTACGAAGCACGGCCCGACGGATCAGCTTTCTTTCGATACTTTCACCCGAGACCTCTGGCTCTGCTGTGGCACGTGAAGGAACGAAAACTGGACACATAACAGGAAATCCTCCCGCATTGTTTCTTTAGAGCCGTCCTCCTTTTTGTGCAATAGCACATAAAACGGGCGAAATGTGAGAGAATTTCAATCGTCAGGAGTTTCAAAAGTAGTTTGATTCACCTTTCCTGCTAAACCAGTCTTCCCACCTTTAATTCCCATAGTGTGCAATCCAGACGGGTTTCCCCTGATTCTTTTCCGATCCAATCTCGTTCTGGTCCTCTGCTTCTACACAAACCAACCTTTCATCAGTCATTTCCTCACCTGTCCATTACATCTCCCCCACACCTGACTCATATCCATTTCAACTCACCCAATCACGAGTCCTCTCTATCCAATGCTTCTCCCATTTGATGTTTTTGCTTGCCAAGTCAAATTCTCTTAATTTGAATCATTGTTAGATTAAACTAGTGTGTCTCAGGGATTCAAACTGGGACCATTGCTGTTTGTCATCTACATCAACAACTTGCACAAGGCATAAGAGTAAGTTTGCAGATGACAAGAAAATAGTATTGGTGGTATTGCAGTTGGTTAAGATGGTTATCAAGAATTACAGTGTGATCTTCATCAGCTGGGAATGTGTGGGGTGGAATAGCAAATAGGGCTCGAATCAGATAAGTATGAGGTGCCAAATTTATTTTGGGTATTTTGGGATGTCAAACAGTGAAGGTAGGGCCCTGGTGCATGTCTATGAGCAGAGATACCTAGACAAACCAATACATTGTTCCCTGCATGTAGTGTTGCAGATAGGTGGTGAGAAAGACGTTTAATGTATTGTCTTTCTTCAGTCAGGGAATTGTGTATGGAAGTTGGGTCATAATGTTACATTTGTGGAAGATTTGTACCAGCTGGTGAGATGTACTTGGAGGTCATGTTCCATTTTGGACAACCTGGAGTAACAAGAATTAAGCTGGAAAGAATGCTGAGAAGATTTATGAGGATTTTGCCAGGACTCGGGAACCGGAGATAGAAAGATTGGACAAGCTGGAACTTAATTCTTTGGAGCACTGGAGGTAAGAGGTGACACTAAAGAGGTGTATAAAATCAGGGGCATGGAAAGGGTAAATGCATCGTTTTTTCCAGGGAACCAAAGACAAGAGGGCCTAGGTTTAAGGTGGGAGAGGATAGATGTAATATGTACTTTTTCACATAGAGGATGGTGGGTATATGAAATGAGATGCGAGAGAAACTAGTTGAGGCAGATAAAATTAGAACATTTAAAAGACATTTGGATAGGGACATGGATAGGAAAGAACGGTACAGAGACACAGCTGGTAGAACTGCTGCCTCACAGCGTCAAAGATCTGGATTTGATCCTAACCTTGGGTACAGTCTGTTTGGAGTTTGTGCATTCTCCCTATGACTGTGGGTTTCCTTCTGCTGCTCCGGTTTCCTCCCACATCCCAAAAATGTGAGCGTTTGTAGGTTAATTGGCCATTGTAAATTGCCCCCCCTAGTTTCGTGGGAATGGAATAACATGGAACTATTGTGAACAGGTCAGTGTGGACTTGTGGGCCGAAGAGCTTATTTCCATGCTGTATCTCAAAGGAAATGTTCAGAGGAATAAGAGATGAGTGCAGGTAAATGGGACGAGCTTAGGTAGGGCATCTTGGTTGCATGGGTGAGTTGTAGGTTGAAAGGGTATGTTTCCGTGTTGTATCATTCTATGACTAAACCAGCTCTCCTTCTCTTGATCTCCTCCCTGCCCAGAACATCTCTCAAGTTCTCCATCACAGATTCCTGTTTGTCCCTCTGCAGTTCTTTTGGTCATCAGAGACCATTGGAATCATAGAGCTATAGAGCACAGAAGCAGGTCCTTCAACCCATCTTGCCCATGCCAACCAAGTTGCAACCTACGTTCATCCCATTTGCCTGCATTTGGTCCATTTCCCCAACCTACGTTCATCCCATTTGCCTGCATTTGGTCCATTTCCCTCTCAACATAACCTATCCATATATCTGCCCAAATATTTTTGGGGTAGCACAGTGGCACGGCAGTAGAATTGCTATCTTTAAACCAGAGACCCAGGTTTGATCCTGAGTTCGAGTGCTGACTGTACAGAATGTTTTCATTCACCCTGTGACACTATGGGTTTTGGATGAATGCTCTGGTTTCACGTGCAGGTTTGTAGGTTAATTGGCTTCTGTAAATTGTCTCTTAATGTGTGGGATAAAACTAGTGAACGGGTGATCGTTGGTTGGTACGGACTTTGTGGGCCGACAGGCCTGGTTACACACTATATCTCTAAACTAAACTAACTATGGTCTGCCTCTCAGTGGATACGCCTGGGGTCCCTCATAAATTGCTCTCTTCCCACCATCAACCAATTCCCTCTAGTTTTAGAATTGACTCCAGTAAAAAGATTGTCAGTGTTCACTTTATCCAAGTACCTCATGATCTTGTCCACTTCATTGAGATCACCATCCCAGTTATATCCTCCAATGGAAGAAGTCCAAGTCTATTCAACCCCTCTCCATAACTCAAACCTGCAGTCCTTGTTACCTTGTTTCAGGCACGTGCCGTCAGGGTAGGCAAGGTAGGCAGTGCCTACCCTGACTAAAATTATAAAATGGTTATTATTAAATATAAATAGTAAAGGCATGGGAGAATTATGCCTACCTAAGAGATCGATCTCTGAGATAGGCATTCTCCCGTGCTTTTCATCCGCTGTACATGTAATACGCAAAAGTATGTGCAACTCGTGTGCAGTTGACACTGCTTCAAGCCTTCAATGACAAGGGGAGCTGATGGCAGCTGAAACTCTGCATTTGCAGCGTGGACTGTGTACTGCGCATGCGCAGTACAAGTTTCTTGGCATGTTTTTTCAAACATGGAATGTCATTTTCTTAAGAGTATCTTAAGAAACAATAAGAGAAGAATGGAGTTTGTGTACAAATAATGTGGTAAGTAAATTTCTTTGAGATATATGTTTTTAAATACCATATTTCCCAGCAATGAAGATGCTATTTTTTAGCCTAAAATAAGGCACGAAAATTTACCTGCGTCTTGGAGGCCAAAGGTTAGGTTGTTAGCCAAGAAAGATAGACTTAGCTATCCCGCAGTACAGCAACATCAAGAACGATGCTGCTATACTGAGGGATAGCCAGGTCTATCCCTCATTGCTGGCAGCTGATGGGAAACAGCTGTAAAGTGGGAAGCTGTGAAAGGAGGGGGGGGGGGGGTTCCTTTCACAGTGTGTGGGGAGTCTGGCCAGGGATAAAGTTGCGGGGAGGGCAGGAGCGTTGAGAAGGAGGGGGTCGGCGATCATGCCAGCAACTCACTTACTCACCGCTGAGTGACCCACCGCATTGTGGCCGGGGAGGGAAGTAGCTCGGGTGGCTGTGAGAGGCCGCCGGGACCGGACAGCGGCATTCACTGCCCGGTCCGTGTGTTTCAATGTAGACCTGGGCCAGACTACCCACACTCTGTGAAAGGAACTCTTCCCCCCCCCAATTGGTCCCTTGAACTAGTATTGTCATTCAATAAGATGACAACTGATTCAACTTGTCCTGGTGTGCTCCCACTTTTCTCACCATCTTTCCACCTTCCATCACACTCCACCCCTCACCCATTCAGTAATTCAGAATAGAGGAGATTTGGAAGCCTTGGGCAAATTGAATTGTTACTTGCTTTATTTTTATTTTTTATTTTTTTAGAGCGTGAGAAATTCTATGTCCCGCCAGCCTTTTTTCAAAATTTAGCAATTCAAAATGGAGGTGCGTCTTCATTGCTGGGAAATACGGTACTTTATTAACTGATATGGCTATTAAAGACAAATTACTTTATAAAAGTCAACTGACAGCTTACAGACAGGAGAACAATCTGCGCATGCGCGGTATAAGATTTTTTTAAGGCCGACTGACTGCCTACCTTAAGTAATTACTCATGGCACGTGCTTGTCTTGTTTCAATGCCAGCATGTGGAGATGGGGACTCTGCCAGAGCGCACCCTGTGAATGCGGAGCAAAACAACAGACAGCCAACCATGTTATCTCAGAGTACGACCCGCCAAATGGAGTTCAGGGCCTGGCAAACATTGACGCAGAGACAACAACATGGCTGCTCAACACCCGGCTTGAGATCTAACTATTCCTTTGGTTTATTTATGTTTTATTCACAAGAAGAAGAAGACCTTGGTGAATCTTTACTGCACCCTTTCAAAATTAAAGATGTCCATCCTGCCGCTGGGTGACCAGAACTGCACTCATTACACCAAGTGTGGTCTCACCATTGACTTGTTCAGCTGCAGTTTAAGGAATACATCTCTAGCAGGAAATAATTCATTCAGTGAATTAAATGGACCAAAAATGATCCATGAAATGTCATTGGCAAGTTGGATTGAAGAAGATTCTAAGGCTTTTGTTGCCCAGGTTGCTCATTTGGGAGACAGTTTCTAATCGGTCCTCAGCAATGTAGAGATCCCAAACATTGGCGAATAGGTCAGGATCACTTCCCTATGATTCTCCTTTATTTATAACTCCTTCTGGATTTGGGGAATTGTAAGATTTGGGCAGGTGAATATAGGAGTCAATTAGCTGAAGAATTTGGCACTAACCGTAAAGTAAGTTAGGGACATTGGTCAGATGCGGTTCTTGGCTTCTCGTAAATACCAGCTATTTTCATTCAGCTCCTTGTGGATTTCTACCATTTCAGTTCCTCCTTAAGAGGCATATTTCTATTCACCTCAAAGCCCCCTTCACCTCACATTGCAGCAACATTACTCACAACATACTACAACCCAACAATCCTCATTTCAGTTAATATTAAATTGTGAAGAGTAGGTAGCCATTCTGCTCCTTATGAAGCAGTCTGTAAATTGCTCAAGAAAGGGCAGGTGATGCAAACAATCACACTTTTTAAACACAAAACCCTTGGAATATCAAGACTTAAATCATCAACAATATAGCTAATATGGAAACTGATCTCTAGGTGGAATTGGCCTATTTTCCTTTATCACGACAGAGGATGTTGAGCAAGAAGCTTAATCTGTTAGATCAGATTTTTTTGCAGATGTGTGTTTTGTATTACAACATTGGTTCCTCTAAAGAATGGTGGAAATTGCTTTTGGGTGTTCTGAGACTTTGGAGAATTCTACATAAATGAACAATTTTATTTTCAAGGAACTGCATATTTTACACCTCGGGTGCCTATTTTCAATGTGAGATATTTCCAATACATTTAGATGATGGTGACATTTCTTCAGCTCTGTTTGCATAATGAGAAACACATTGTAGCGTTGTTCCTCTTATCACATCCTGTGGCCTTGCTCGCAGATACATTTGAGGTGATTTTTGTGCTGTCGAACTGGCTTGGTATTCAGAAAATTGAGTCCTACAGCTTTCTTTTCTAGTTAGTGTGTGAATGTCAATAGACAATATGTGCAGGAGTAGGCCATTCGGCCCTTCGAGCCATATGTCATATTCACAACCTCCAGATTGTGAATGTTTTAGTCAAAGCAAATACTTGAAGAGGTACACTTGTCAGCCCTGGTTCTGAGGCACAACGTGGAAGGGAAAAATCAGACAGACCCATAGTATTAAGTGACTCATTCGTTAGGGACACAGCTGAAGCGAGTCTCAAGGACGATGTGTTGCCCCTCCTGGTGCTAGGGTCCAGTATGTCTCCAAGTGGTTGCAGACCATTTTCACGAGGAGAAGTCGTTGGCACAAAAGACATGGGTTGGAAAAGGAATGAATGCCTGTGAAGTGAGTATAGGGAGTTAGGCAGAAGATTTAAAAAAAATGCCATGTACTAGTGAGGGTAGAAACAGGAAGATCGGATGGATGAATGCTTGATGCATGATTGGTTTAGGGGGCAGGGATTCAGATTTTTATACCATTGGGGTCTCTTCCAGGGCAGAGGTAACCTGTGTAAGAGGGAAGGGTTGGATATGAACTGGAAGGGGACCAGTTTCATGCAGGGATATTGGCTAGTCCTACTACTCGGGACTGTATAAACTAGAAAGGCAGCGAATGGAAACCAGAACACACAGTCAGAAATGGGTGAATTTATAATGGAAAACAAGGAAATGGCGGACCAATTAAACAAGTACTTTGGTTCTGTCTTCACTAAGGAAGACACAAACAATCTCCCAGAAATACTAGGGGATCACGGATCTAGTGGGAGGGAGGAACTGAAGGGAATCCACATTAGTCAGGAAATGGTGTTAGGTAAATTGTTGGGACAGAAGGCAGATAAATCCCCAGGGCCTGATGGTCTGCATCCCAGAGTACTCAAGGAAGTGGCCCTAGAAATCGTGGATGCATTGGTGATGATTTTCCAATGTTCTATAGACTCTGGATCAGTTCCTGTGGACTGGAGGGTAGCTAATGCAACATCACTTTTTAAGAAAGGAGGGAGAGAGAAAACACGGAATTATAAACCAGATGCTTGAGTCGATTATTAAAGATGTAATAGCAGTGCATTTGGAAAGCAGTGACAGAATCGGTCAAAGTCAGCATGGATTTAAGAAGGGGAAATCATGCTTGACTAATCTTCTGGGATTTTTTGAGGATGTAACAAGTAGGATGGATAAGGGAGAGCCAGTGGACGTGGTGTATCTGGACTTTCAAAAAGCCTTTGACAAGGCCCCACCCAACAGATTAGTGTGCAAAATTAGAGCACATGGTGTTGGGGGTTCGGGTGTTGACATGGGTAGAGAACTGGTTGGCAGACAGGAAGCAAAGAGTGGGAATTAACAGGTCCTTTTCAGAATGGCCTAGTGAGATGCCGCAAGGCTCAGTGCTGGGACCCCAGTTGTTTACAATATATTAACGATTTAGACGAGAGAATTAAATGTGACATCTCCAAGTTTGCAGATGACACAAAGCTGGGTGGCATTGTGAGCTGCGAGGAGGATGCTATGAGACTGCAGGGTGACTTGGATAGGTTGGGTGAGTGGGCAGATGCATGGCAGATGCAGTATAATGTGGATAAATGTGAAGTTATTCACTTTGGTGGCAAGGACAAGAAGGCAGATTATTATCTAAATGGTGTCAGATTAGGAAAAGGCAAGGTGCAATTAGACTTGGGTGTCCTTGTACATCACTCAATGAAAGTAAGCATGCAGGTACAGCAGGCAGTGAAGAAAGCTAATGGCATGTTGGCCTTCATTGCAAGAGAATTTGAGTTTAGGAGCAAGGAGGTCCTACTACAGTTGTATAGTGCCCTGGTGAGACCACACTTGGAGTATTGTGTGCAGTTATGATCTCCTAATTTGAGGAAGGACATTCTTGCTATACAGGGAGTGCAGGGTAGGTTCACCAGGTTAATTCCCAGGATGGTGGGACTATCCTATGATGAAAGAATGGGTCAACTGGGCTTCTATTCACTGGAATTTAGGATGAGAGGGGATCTTATAGAAGCATATACGATTCTTAAGTGATTGGACAGACTAGATTGTACATGCAAAATGTTCCCGATGTTGGGGTAGTCCAGAAGCAGGGGTCACAGTTTAAGAATAAGGGGTATGCCATTTAGGACTGAGGTGAGAAAAAACATTTTCACCAGAGAGTTGGGAATCTGTGGAAACCTCTGCCACAAAAGGCAGTGGAGGCCAATTCACTGGATGTTTTCAAGAGAGACTTAGATTTAGCTCTTAGGGATAACAGAATCAAGGGATATGGGGAAACAGTAGGAGCAAGGTACTGATTTTTGATGATCAGCCATGATCATATTGAATGGTGGTGCTGGGTCGAAGGGCCGAATGGCCTGCTCTTGCACCTTTTTTCTATGTTTCAGTGTAGTATGTCAGAAATTCGAAGGTGTGATACAGTCAGGGCTAGTAAGAACCATCACCTATCCTTGTTCTCCCGAGATGCTGCCTGAACAGCTAAGTATTTCAAAGGATGGACAGGCAGGGAGAGGTGAAGGGATGTGGTGACACTGATGAGCTGAATTGTGTTTATTTCAATGCTTGGAGTATTGTGGAGAAAGGAAATGAGCTTGGAATCTGGATTCACAAAAGGTCACAGAGTGCTTGAGTTACTCAGCAGGTCAGACAGCATCTCTGGAGGACATGGGTAGCCTATGTTTTGGATAGAGACCATTCTTGTGGATTGATGCTTGCAATTATGGTGGCTTGGCCATTGTGGAAACATGATTGTGGGAGGGACATGACTGGCAGCTCGATGCTCCTGGGATTCGATGTTTCAGACCTGATAGAGGGGGAGGCAAATGAGATGGAGTATTTCCGCTCTTGGTCAGGAAGACTATCCGGGCAGCACTCAGAAAGGAAAGACTGGAGGGTTTGTCCATTGAAGTGTTATGGGTGGAGCTCAGAAATAAGATGAATAGATATGGTGATAAAGAAGGCACATAGTGTGCGTGCTTTCATAGATTGGAGCATGCAGCTTTATCGGAGTTTGGTTAGGTTGTATTTGGTTAGGTTGTATTTGGTTTGGCTGTATTCTCTGCAGTTTTGGTTGCCCCATTACAGGAAGGATGTGGAGGCTTTGGAAAGAGTGCAGAGGAGGTTTACTAGAATGATGTCTGGATTATGGGGATATTAGCTACTGGGAGAGGTTGGACACACTTGGAATATTTTCTCTGGGACACCAGAGGTTGCGGTGAGACCTGATAGAAATACATAAAATTATTAGAGACACAGATTGGGTAAAATCTTTTTTTTTCCTGGATGGGAAAAATCAAATATTTGGGGGTACAGCTTTATGGTGAGAGGGACAAAGTTTAAAGGAGATGTGCGGGACAAGTTTTATTTTACACAGAGAGTGTTGAGTACCTGGAACATGTTGAAATAGATACATTAGTACGATAATGGCATTTAAAATACTTTTGGATAGGCAAATGGCTATCCAAGATGGATACAGAAAGGAGAGAGAGAACCTTGAAACTTGGAGCCAAGGCAACAACTTCTCCCTCAATGTCAGCAAGATAAAGGAACTTGATTGACTTCAGCAAGCGAAGCTGTACACACATCCCAGGATAAATTTATGGCACGTATTAGAGATGGTCAAAAGCTTCAAGTTCCTACGAATAAATATCAGCAGCCACAGCAAGGCCACCAGTATAATCAAGGACCAGTCTCACCCCGGACACTCCCTCTTCTCCCCACTTCCATCAGCCAAGAGGTACAGAAGTTTGAAAATGCACACCTCCAGATTCAGGGGCAGTTTCTTCCCAATGGTAATCAGGCAACTGAATGGTTCTCTCATCAGCTAGAGTGTGGTCCAGACATCCCATCTATCGCATTGAAGACTATTGAACTATCTTTAATCGGTCTTTATTGAATTTCAATGTTATATCTTGTACTAAATGTTGTAGCATTTATCCATTATCTGTCCCCTGTGGACAGCTTGATTGTGTTCATGCACGGTCTTTTCTTTGACCGAATATACATAAACAGAAGCTTTTCACAGAATCTTGGTAGATGTGACCCGAATAAACTAAACAAAACTGTAAAGGCAGAGAATTGTGGGAATGGGTAATGTGCAGGTCAAAAGTGATGGTCTTGGCATCATATTCAGATGTTTTTTTCCAGCATCTGCAGTTCTTTCTTAAATGTATGTCTTGGCATCATATTCAGCACATACATTGTGAGCTGAAGGGCCTATTCTTATGCTGTGCTGTTCTATGTACTATTGAATCTGTTTATCTCACTAGCAATGATATCTAATCCCAGCCATTGCAGCTCCTCATATTCACTGCTAGGTTGTCTTAGCAACCACTTTAGATTTTGCAATGAATTGCTTTCAGTACATTCCATTCAGTTGTCAATTTACCCTGACATCAGAAACTAAGGTCATAGTAAATAAATGATTTCATCTTTTACTGATGTAAAATAAAAAAATATTAAAAGCACAACAAAAATTCTATCATTCCATATACCATATAACCATATAACAATCACAGCACGGAAACAGGCCATCTCGGCCCTTCAAGTCCGTGCCGAACAACTTTTTTTCCCTTAGTCCCACCTGCCTGCACTCATACCAAAAATGCATTTAATGTGCACAGGTTTTTCTATATTTATTTTCCAAGTTTCCTTGTTTAATGAAGTCCTCAAATTTCAAATATGTTATGTTTCACTTTTAACTTATTTTGATTCTATTCCCATCTAATCTGGAGTTCCAGGTCAGATTGTACATATCCTACAAATACTTCAAATACCTTAAAAACCTCCCTTCATTCTGCTTGCGGTGATCAAATTCCAATACATTGCTGCATAAAACAGCTGGAACGGAAATCCTATATTTTACAGGTGTTTGCTAATTTTTACATTTAAGTTTTGGTAACAAATCATTATTTAATTGCAATCCTGAGTTTATCCTGGTCAAGACATACCTGTGCATTTTTCCATTATTGTCAGTTCGTAACCAGTGTTGTAACTGTACGGAAACAACTTGCTGGAGGTGTGGTTATCTCGGAAACAAAGGTCCTAAGTAGTATCTCTGAGATGTTATCTCCACCCAATGATCTCAACCGTTTCGTAGTATCTCCTGAATTACATTGCTGAAGACGGACTTTTGTCCTCTAGTTTATATGGTAATTACCTTTTATCAAATTTTGTATTTATTACATTTGTTAATGTTAAATTATACTTGTGGGAGGTACCCTGCCTGCCTTTGGACCCTGTGATATCTATAGCACGCACATACGGCACACAAAGAGTTATAAAGTTGCAACTTGAGTCTGCAGAAGAGTCTCAACCTGAAACATCACCTATTTATTTTCTCCAGAGATGCTGCCTGACCCGCTGAGTTACTCAGTCAGCATTCTGTGTCTATCCATTGAGTATAGAAGTTGGGATGTTATGTTAGAATTGTACAAGACGTCAGTGAGGAGGCATTTGGAGTATTGTATTCAGTTTTGGTGACCGTGCTATTGGGAATGATGTTAAGCTGGAAAGAGTGCAGAGAAGGTTTACAAGATGTTGCTAGGTCTTGAGGGCCTGACATACAAGGACAGGTTGGGCAGGCTAACACTTTATTCCTTGGATCGCAGGAGGATGAAGGGTGGGCTTATGGAAGTGTATAAGATCATGAGTGGAGCAGATAGAATCTTTTACCAAGAATTGGGGCATCAAGCACCATGACACATAGATTTAAGGTGGGAGGGGGAGGATTAAATGAGACCCGGGTGGTATATGGAACGATCTGTCAAAAGAAGTAGTTGAGGCAGGTACACTAACAACCATTTGGACAGGTACATGGATAGGAAAGGGTTGGAGGGATATGGGCCAAAGGTGTGCAGATAGAAGCTGTGTAGAGGAGCATCTTGGTCGGCATGGGCAAGTTGGGCAGAAGGGCCTGTTCACATGCTGTATGAATCTATGACATTAACTGTTCAGGGCCAGTCCCACTTACGCAACTTTTCAGCAATCAACCGCCTACGACCTTCAAGCTCGGGGGCACTCGCCTGAAAAACCGCGAGCTGGATAGACAGCGCACACACACACACACACACACACACACACACACACACACACACACACACACACACACACACACACACACACACACACACACACACACACACACACACACACGAGAGGAGGAGTGAAATATAAAGTCAGAGGGAGAGATATAAATGGAAGGAGACGGAGGGAGAGGAATGAGGGGGTTAAAAAGCAATCACAAGGAACTGCTGGAGTAACCAGGCAGCCTGGCAGCAGCTCTGCAGAACATGACGTTTTGGTTTGGGACCTTTTCTTCAGACTGATTAAAAGGAAATGGGGGGCTCTGGGATGGGAGTTGAGTGTATGAAAGTGGGACAGGAGAAGGGTGACTGGGAGTGTGGGAAATCTTGGGAGAAATGGGTGTGCACTGGAAAGAGGGACAGCACAGGAAGAGCGAGGGGATATGGGGGGTATTATTAGAAATTTTAGAATTAAATGTTCAAACCTTTGGGTTTTAAGCGATCAAAGCAGAATATGAAGTACTGTTTCTCTGACTTGGGGGTAGCCTCGCTCTGGCAATGAAGATAGCCATGGATTCAAAGCACAGTATGGGGATAGGAAGGGGAGTTAAAATGGTTAGCAGCCGACAGTTCCAGCAGGCCTTGGCGGAGAAAGCACAAATGTTCAGCGAGACGGTTGCCTATTCCTTGTGAAACATTTGGTGAAACTTTGTCTCAGCTGCAAGAGCTGCTGGGATCCCTGGATGGAAGAGATGTAGGGAAAAGTGTTAGATCTCCTGTGGTCGCAGGGGCAGTACCTGGGGAAGGAGTGAGTTGGATGGACGGAACCAGTGAACCAAGAACTGACAGAGGCAGAAATCTCTGAGGAAAGCAGAAAGGGGAGGGGACGGGAAGATGTGATTGGTGGTAGGATCATGTTGGAGGT